>VDFB02224697.1:0-24369 GCA_007258455.2 Sequoia sempervirens
CTTGCCCCGCTTGGGGCCCATTTGAATGCCAAGAAGAAGAAAGTTCACTTAACTATGTAGTAGAAGATCCCTCCAAAAGGAGAGTTGGGCCCACTCATCTAGATCAAGTTGATCGTTAATTGTTTTCTCATTAGCTTTCTTTTCATTTGTTAGTTTATTTTAGATGCTGTTATAGTATGTAGTGCATTATCTCATCAATTAGTCTATAGATGCTTCCATAAATCTAAAAAGAAAATAAAAATCTAAAGTAGGCTCACATGGTCATTTCTTTTCATGAGTGCTCTCAACATTTGAATTTTGCTCAATTAGTTTGTGCACGTGTTTTGTTTCCTTTCAATATTTATTTCTGCAAGTGTGTGGTAGCATAGATGTTTGTTTCAATTTCTACAATGTGTGGTGAAGTAGGCAATTGTAATTTAGTATTTATTTCTGCAAATGTGTGTAGTAAATGATAGAATAGAAAACAATAGTGATTGATGCCTTAGCCATTACTCAAGGACCGACCTTGTAATATCCCAACCAAATTTGGCACACAAAAAAGTTTCCAGTTTCACCAAATTACACGGTCAGGCATTGTGTCAAACAGTTGTCATACTCACTGATCTGTGTTTGTTTCAGATTGCTCCTAGAGAGAGGAGTTCAATGTGAATATATTTAGTCCATACAATACTTATGAATTTAAGTATATAAAATAGGAATTGCAAAAAACATTAGGGAGCAGATATTATAATTTAACCCAAATAATGTATTTTCTTTCAGATACTAACAATGCTGCAACAATTACAGATTACAGGCTAATTTACCGTCCAACAATAAGTCTGTAATTTATATTTTAGCTCACAGGAAAATAGTACAGAAGAGTGCTGATAGAAATTACAACATTAATTCGTTGCACACCAACTCAGCTTCTTAGCAAATAATAATAAATATTATCTGACCTGTATATTGGACTCCAAATCCGTATGACATCTCTTTAAACTGCAGATATTTGATTTTCCTTGTACAGTGACCTGATATAAGTGGTATGTCAGCATATAAGATTTACCAGACTTAAAGAAGAGACCTATAGCTTCCCTTTAGACTAGTAGGCCCTCTTCAAACTCCACGTCACCTAGTCAATGGTATGGTGGTTCCTTTCTATGGATTACGGCTCATGTTTGGGGGCTGCGATAATACCATGGCACATGCGTCCCCTTTTTGAATGAATGAATGAATGATTTTAATATCGTCCATGAGACCATCAGCCTATGGGACCCGGAGTTTGATCTTTGGAAGTGATATCGTTCCTTTTACCCCTGCTGCAAACTCGAATAAATATTGTCTCTTGTATTTGAAGTGTACTCCCATATAATTCGTACAGTAGCCAAGTCTTCACTTCAAGAAACAAGCATAAATCGTACGGAACTAAGTGAAGATTGTGCGGCCACTAGAAAATAATTGCCACTCCTTAAGTCATGCCTCCCAATACAGACTCACCCCTACTTTGACCCTTCAATGTATGATGTGGACTCCAAAATCAATAGAATTTAGGCTATCGCTCCACTTTGCAGGTAATATAGTACGGGCTAATAAAGCTAGTATGGTACAGCTAAGGTTGATATTTTATTAAAATTTTATTTCCAACAACGAATATCCAGTAACTCTGCAAATTTTATTAATCTGAAAACCTCATAAATACCTGAAATTTGTCTTCAAAGAAGACTTTACAAATTTCCACAAAATCGATCAACGGCCCTTTGAATCCGGAGATGAATCGGCCTACACGTGTAGTTGGGTTTCCGTCCAATCCACAGTTTCAAGGGTTTTCATCCTCGTGGTCTCTAAAGCTGAGCTCTCAATTTTTGTACCTGATAATAATTTCTCCAAGATAGCTCAATAAACTTCACCACCTTTTTATATTTCACCACCTTAAATATTTTATTATTAAATATTTCACCTCATTAAAGTAACCTATTTAATATTTTTTCCCTATCCTTTAATAAAGTTACTTTAATGAATAATTAATTAACTAAATATAAATGTCCAAAATATTATTTCAGACTATTTAATATTTAATTAATTAAATTAAGCTCCATGGTGACTACTTGAAAATCAAGGACATTACAGTCCTCTCTTTGTCATGTCCCCGATTTGGAGGCATAGTAATTAAATTAATTAATTAATTAAGTTGTCCAAATATTGATATTTCATAAGGATTACTAATTCATTATTTTAATTAAATTAAAGTGGAGATATTAAATTAATTATTTATAAAGTTATTTCAATAAATTAATATCTAAATGATGACTTTATATTTAATTAGTTTAGTAAAGTGACTATAATAAATCATAAAGTCACTTAAGAGAATAAAATAATATTTTATTCTAGAAGCTTTATGGAGACTTGTTGAGAAATCTATTTAAGAAGTTGTCGGTTGCTAGTCATTCAAGCACACTTGGATTTTATTACTTCTTATATACCTGTGTGGTAGAAAGAGAGCTTGAATGCTTTCATTGCCTGAGGGTTTGAAGACTCTAAGGTACCAATTTCAGTTATGAAATATCAACCCTAGTTGGATAGTGGAGGGAGATACTTCAGTCTTTCTCATTGAGATAATTGCAGCCATTGGAGAACATTTTTGGAGAAGTTTGGTGAGTTATTTGAGGTCTACAATTTTGTTTTAGTCTGCAAACTAGCCATGGGAGGAATTGCATTTTCATTCATTGCTCTTCACTAAGGGGACAATTTTGTGGGTATTGGAGGGATCACTTTCTCTTGCGAAGGCAATCATTTCTACAATAATTTTGGAGGCCAATACTGCTGCATTTATTTATACGAAAAGTTGTCAAGCAAGGGCAAGGGCAGTTTTGCTAAAGAGGGGCGATTTCATCAAGGAAGCCACAATAAATTCAAGGAAAAATCAGAGGTTATTGTCTTCTCATTTGTTGTTCATTTTCAGCCTTAGAATTAGGTTCCTTTTGATGTTTATACATATATTTGCATTGTAAGTCTGAAAATTGTTGGTAGCCATTAGAGCTTTTGTATGAGCAAGTTTGGAATAAGAAATCAGTCATTAGCATACATGTTGCAAACAGATTTTGTAATAGGTTTGATTGCATATCAGTTTCAGCTTGTAATCATTTACATATCATTGCAATATCATTTGGAGGCATAAGGAGTTTGGATGCAAATTGTATGACGAAATGTCTTATTATTGTAGGTGCACATTTTCATAAGTAGTTGCCATTTATATGCATAAGAAAACACAAAAACATATTGCATATCATTGTTATTTTATTATTAGTCAATTTGCATCATTGGAGAACCTCTAGAAACATCATTAGCATCAAGCAACATCAAAATAAAGCAATCAAAAATTTATAACAAGTTCAAACTTTGCAAGACAAGTGTTTGACGAAATGTACAAGGCTTGAAAAGGTGAAAACAAAGTTATATTTTGCCAGGGACATGTTGTGACCTTTTCACACATCGCCCCATTGCAAATGGGGACCCCCTAATTTTTGCTTTGTTTGGGTTTTTTGGCTTGATTTTGGTTGGTTTTCCTGTTGTCTCTCTCTTGTTCTATCTGTCTTTCTGGGGATGTGCCCATCTGAATTGAAATTTTGGCTAAGTCTGATAATTTTAGGGTTTGCTTTCTTCATGCCAGTTTGAGGTTGATTCGAGTAAGCAAATTGAAGTCTGACACTGCATCCAGGGCACCTTAAGTTGATTGCCATTAAATTTTGAGTTGAATCTAAACACTTGCTATTTTTGGCAGTCCAGGCTTCAAAAGCTATTTTTAGGTTTTGCATGTGTGCTTTTTCAATGCATGTCTGGAGAATCTTTTTGGGTTTTTCGAGACCTTCGCGATGATATAACATGCAAGATGAAATGATAACTTTCAACAATCCTAAATTTAGGAGCTAATTTTAGGGTTCACATGTTGGAATTTTTAATGCATGTTTGAACATTCTTTGTGGGTTTCTCAGGAGCTTCATAGTGATGTAACATGCAAGCCAGGATTTGGACCTTTTAGCAATGATGGCTTTAGAGGCTATTTTTGGGGTTTGCATGTAGGATTTTTCGATGCATGTCAGGTTATTCTTTATGGGTTTTTCAAGAGCTACACAATGAGATAACATGTGAGACGAGTTGATCAATTTTTAGGGACTTGCTATTTTTAGCCAGTGCTCACATGTTGATCATTTTTCAGGGTTTTTCTAGGTTTTTGAAATCTCTCTGGTAGTATGACATACAAGCGCATCTGACAGTTGGTTGGCCACTTTTCTAGGTGCTTACTATTTTTAGCAGGTTCACTCCAACAGCTTCCCTAGCACTTTAGTATCATGAATAGAGTGACATGCAACAAAAATAGAGTCAAATGGAGGTCATTTGAAGCGCATGCAAGTCAGATTAGGGTTTCCAGCTTTGAGACTCAAAATAGGGGGTAAAATGCCAAAATCTCTTAAAATTGAGGTATCCCATTGTGATCAGTATTTTTCAAGCCATCTACTGGTAAAATTTGAAGGCAATTTGAGCACTTACTATTTATAGTAAGTCACTTCTAAAACAGAGCTATAAATAGCGGGTCAATGCAAGACACCAATGTGAATGGGTCAAACAGGGCATGAGGACCCCATGGAGCAAATTTCACATCAAACAAAGTTGTAGAAGTTCTAAAATCAAGTACTTACTATTTATAGTAAGTCACCTACATGGCTAAATATAGCAGGTCGGCACATAAGGCCAGTATGAACAGGTTGGTCATGCTATGAGGATCCCATGGAACAAATTTCAAATCAAATAGAGTTGCAGAGGCTTGAGAATTAGTGAAATTTCTAAAAATAGTAAACAGGAGCAAACAAGCTTGAAAATTTTCTGAGTCTCCAAAACTGGCAGGAGCACCTTGTAAATGCGCCCAAGCATCAGGGAGGCCAAAAAAAACTTTCTAAGGCAGTGAAAATTCCTGAACCACCCTTCATATGCGCCCAATCTTGTCAAGGAAGCAAAAAAACAAATTTTTAAGTCCTTCAAAATGGAAGCTTGACCCCTCATGTGCGCCTAGCATGGCAAGGAGTGTTGGAAATTTTCTAAGGCAACAAAACTTGAGGCTCAGACTAGCATATACGCCCAACTTGAGAAGTTGAAAGAAATTTGGCTAAGGCATCAAAATTGGAAATAGCCCATCTCATATGCGCCCTAGCAACTAGAGATCAATGGAAAAATATTTAAGTGTTGAAAAATGAAAGCTCAGACCCCTATATGTGCCCAAGGTAAAGATGCCATGAGAAAAATATTCTAAGTGTTTGAAATTGGAAGTAGCCCTGGCTAAATGCACCCAACTTGCATGCAGTGAAGGAATTTTTCTAAATATGGGAAATTGGAGGTAAGAGGGCTCCAATGTGCCAAGCTTGAAGAGGGGAGATAGTAAAATATTCTAAGTATGAGAAAATGGAAGTATGACCTCTCAAATGCACCAAGCTTGAAGAGGGGGGGATAGTAAAATATTCTAAGTATGAGAAAATGGAAGTATGACCTTTCATTTGAGCCCAAGCTTGGAGGAGGAGTTGGAAATGTTTCTAAGGCATGGAGATTGGAAGTCAAGAGGGTCAAATGCGCCTTAGCTAAGAATAAGAGGTGCTGGAAATTTTTCTAAGTGTTTTGAAATGGAAAATGACCCCACAAAGTGCGCCCAAACAAGTATGAAATGAAGAAAATCTTCTAAGGCATTGAAGATGAAACCATAAGGCTTCAAATGGGCCAATGAAGAATGAGGTGGCATAAAGTTTCTAAGTGTTAAGAAATTGAAGCAGGCCCCTTTCATTTGCGCCCAAGGAAGAGATAGGCTAAAAGCGCCTACAAAGAAGTTTGATTGTTTTCTAAGTGAGGCAGAATGACATCTTCAAGTATGCCTAGCACAAGAAGTAAGAATAAACTTTGGTGATGAAATATTTTTCAAAGGTTGAAAATAAAAAAATTAAATGTACCCCTTCATCTGTATACACATGAATTTTGCAAGGGAATTTTCTTTTGGGTATTGAATATCTTCAATGAAGAGATGATTTTAAAGTTTTCCACACCTCACTAGACATTTTAAAGTGAGGATTTTCACTAGGTGCCCCGATGATGAAATTTTCTAGGCTGACAAAGTAAACAATTTCTAAGGAATAAAATATCAAAACGCCTAAGTCTGTTGAAATGAAAGATAAATTCTATGAGGTGAAATACGCTAAGGCATGAAGAATTTGAAGATGAAGTGAAACTTAAACATCAGACTTTCAAGTACATCCTCAAGGTGGAGAAATTTCTAAGGCACAAACTCTAAGCACAAGTCTCTAAATGCGCCCGTGATGAAAAGTTATGAAGAAGGAAAAAGTTGTGCTATGGTGAACTTTATCTAGAGATCGACCTTGGAAATCAGAGCATGAAGATTAGGTAAGTGAAGTGAATTATTTATTATAGGTGTTTTGATGCTCTTCTTTTTGTTTTGTAGGATGAATCCCGAGACCAGAGCGGGAAGACTTGAAGTTATGGAGCAAATCATCCTTAAGCACTTCAGGGTTGAAGAATGACAAATAAAAGGAAAATCATGATCAAGCAGGAGAAAGAAGTTGCAGTCTTGGAGTTTCAAATTGAGAATGTGCTTGCCATGTCGATTGAAACTATGTTGGTCAGATTCATAGAGTTTGTAGTCAAGAAGAAAAACAATACGAACACGTTTCCAGACAGGAATCTTCTAGAAGATGGTGGACATTAATTGCTCATTTATTACCCCACTCTTCTTGATGGCAATTTTTAGGGTTAGGGCTTAAGTGGCACGATCTGGGCCATCCATCTGATTGTAATCTAAGTCGTTTGTTGGATTTGGCCAGCTATAAAAGGGGCATCCCCCCTCATTTGTAATTTATTAAATTAGCTCAGAGATAGGAAGATAGAGAGACAACTTAGAGATAGCTTAGTATAGATTGATAGTGTAGTTTGAAGAAGAAGGAAAGTTTTTCCTTTGAAATCTTTGTAAGAAATTGTTGTGAAAACTCTCATAATAAAAAGGGTTTTCATTGATGATGATCTCATCTTTTGTTGTGAGTAGCTAGCAAGGTTTCTTCGTCCTTCTGATTTGGGTAGTAGCTTAAAGTAGAGTAAATTTCATTTTATGCAAGTAGATAGTAATAATGGAATGTGGTGTTTGATCTAAGCAAGCTTCGCTTATCCATACCACTAGCGGGCTCACTGATGGTGTGTTCGCCTTGTGTGGTCAACTGGAAACATTGTGGACCTAACTTCAATCACAGTTTGAATGATGGTATGCATCGTTGTGATGGTATCTTCACGTCAAGTGGTGGTTTGAATATCTTTTGTCACCTCCCTTGAAGATTGCATTGATTCCGTGGAAGTTGTCTGACACGAGGCAAAGCGAAGTCCGGTTGAAGTTTGCTAAAGTTGAGCTCCATATCCCACACTTAGAATAGAATTTAGGCTTTCTAAACCTTGCACCCATTTTAATTCAATACTTTCTGGTTAGTTTAGGAAACAAGAGCTTTACAGACAAACCTTTCAAGTATTCAAATTCCTTTCTCCATTGTTGAACAGTCTTGTAAGTCCCCTTGAAATACCAGCAAATCACATCGAGCCAATTGAGACTATCCACTACATGAAGGAACCTTGGAGTTGAATGCATGATATTTCTAGCAATCTTAGCATGTAGGAGATTTTGTTCAAGAGAGGATAGAGTCGTCGTTGGTAACTTTATTTTGTGTTGGTGCAGTCACGAAAAACACATCAACAGAATTGGCGATAGGAGGGTGAGCGTTAGGTTGTTCATTTTCACAAGTGTAGAAATTCAGTTGGATGGAACCAGTATAAAGTTTGAAATGCCAAATCAGAGATATGTTAGATCTCTCTTATGTCAAAAAATCCAAAAAAGGTGAAAAATTAAAAGAATTCCAAAATAAAAAAATAAAAAGCAAAAGTGGAAAATAAAAATAAAAAAGATTTCCCAATGGACAGGCGTCCATTCCATATTTCTTGCCCTCAAGACAGTCTCGTGGATATTGCTCAGATTTAAGAAAAATTGAATGCACAACTGCACCTCGGGAATTTGTCTAAGTTTGCTTTGCCATGAAGATGTCAAATTCATGAGACCTCCTAGCACGAAGAAATCAATTGCTTAACATTCCTCTCAAGGATAGAGCTTGTTCTCTAAGGGAAAATTTTCTTTTGGGATGTCCCCAAGCCAGGAGTATTGGATGTAGAACCTGATGATTATAGCATTCCAGAAGTTATGGATGAGGCCTTCATGAGATTCATACTTAGGATCTAAAATCAGATGGAACTAGGTAATGTTTGCTTGAAAGGTGTTTTGCTCCCTCGTCGGTGTCAGATTCACTACGCACCTCATGCAAAGTTCACTTGCACAGCATGTGAAGAAGCTACCAACTATGCCAGATGTCGCCTCAGATTACCAGAACTACCATATGGATGCTTCAAGGACAAAGGATGGATTGAGTATGTCACACGAACATTTGTAGCACCAAATGAAGGATGTACCACGATGACATCTAACCGTAAAGAGAATAAATCATAGCAGGATAATGTGATCGAGCGTAGGGATCAAGTAGGTGAAGGAATTCCAAGCATCGTGATGCCAGAAGAAGCCACTCGAGTAAAGATTAAGGAAGCAATGGAATACATTCAAACAAGAGGAACTACCCAGGGCAACTGTCAGCATATGGAGGTGAATGAATATATAGAATTGCAAGTTATTAAAGACCATCAAGAACCAGAAATGGAGGGATTAGCTCAAAGTAGAGATGGTGTGAGAAACCTTCAATGTTCATTCATCCGAGGAGAACGTGAAGAGGGAAGCGATTCCAGTACACTTCAAGAAGGAACGCTCCTTGATGAAAAAGTTCAATCATGCATGAACAAGATGGGAGAAATGATAAGCAGCTTAAGGCAAGATGATGTGTTTGACGATCAATGGGCTACCAAGATGAAGGTAGAATATGAAATACATTTTGTGTCAGCACTTGATCCATTATTCATGATCATGGAAGAATTTCTTGATGAAATTGAAACAAATGAAACACTGCCTGATAAAGAGATAGAAAATGAAGAACAATTCAGGTTAGGGCTTGATCTATTGTTAGGGATTCAAAAGGAGCAAGTGCATGAAATGATCCAAATTCCCAAATTCCCTCTTGAATCGATTTCCTACCCCACTCCACCTAGTTTGGATCATCTCCATGTTTTAAATGCAAGAGGTTTGGCTCACCATCAACTTCGACCTCCTGATGAAGCAATGGATGACAGGCAAGAATGCATGCCAGCAAATGAAGACCACCAGGTTGTATCTTTCCCTACTATTGGCTACAAAGAATATCATTTTGATTATGGAGATTTAGGAAAGACAACTTGTTTATGGATCAATCATGGTCCGGATGAGTTTCCCTAGTTACTAATCTTTCCCAGAGTTTTGCCTGAGTTTCAAATTTGTCCTTTGAAAGAATATTTTTCTGAGTTTAAAGATAAGTTTGCAAAACTTTGCACTATGGCTACCGCTTTGCTATTACTGCACATCTTGAGAAATCATGCTAGGAGTTGTATATACTTGGGTCTTTTGACTGTTGTTCACTTAAAGTTTTTGTTTTTGTTTAGATTAGTTGTCTCACTTTCGTAGTTTAGTTCACTTTCAATAAAAGGGATCCCATTTGTGAGAAGGGTGTTGTATTGTTTTTTCCACACTCCAATACAATGTTGATATAATGTTAGTCCATTTCTTGGATAATCATTTAGGAAGTGCTTTAGGATCTGAGGTTGTTCTTTCGAGTTTTATCATTTGGTTAGGATTCGTACTTGACTCAGAAGGGAATCTTCTATTGTGTCTTGACACCAAGTCTCACACACATAATTAATTGCTCTAAGTCATTGAGGTTTCTTAGGAGAAGTCGTGGCAGGTGAAAAATCTTTAATCCTACTTAATCACCCTTGTAATTCTCAAACCCATTGGAGGCTTCACTGCTTTCCAACCAATAAAAGAATTGATAGGATATCAATATGGAAAAAGAAAAGGAGAATATGATGTGCTAAAAAGAAATATCTGAAAAAGAGCAATAAAAAGAATATTATACATTGAATATTGGTTTTGGGAATATGCGGATAACTCCACTAGGGCTATGGACGTTTGATTGGCAATGGAGCAATATTCGTGAGAATTACAGGATGCTTTTGAAGTCAGGATCATTATGTAGCTCGTCACGACAGATTCTAAGGGTTTCAATGGTCTTTTGAGTTGGAATAAACGCATATGCACACACTTGTAATCAAAAGATAAGGTGCTCTGATCCAATTTAGGATTCCTTTTCCCTTTTAAGTGTATCCCCTAGTCAATTGATGTGTTGGAAAGAATTATCCAAAGGTTTTGAGTATGGAGTGGATTTTGTCTTTGAAATGTTCAAGAACATTTATTTAGGTTGGTGCTAGATGTTGTGACCTTTTCACACATCGCCCCATTGCAAATGGGAACCCCCTAATTTTTGCTTCGTTTCGGTCTTTTGGCTTGATTTTGGTTGTTTTTCCTAGTGTCTCTCTTTTTTTTTTTGTCTTTCCGAGGATGTGCCCGTCTGAATTAAATTTTTGGCTAAGTCTAAGAATTTTAGGGTTTGCTTTTAATAGCTTCATTACGTAATTCCGAGGAGTTGATTCAAAATAAACAAATTGAAGTCGAGGCTTGACCGCTGGCGTCCTAGGGCACGCGCCCGGGCTGCTTGTCAGATTTTTGAGTTGAATCTGACCACTTGCTATTTTTGGCAGTCTGGGCTTCGAAAGCTATTTTTAGGTTTTGCATGTGTGCTTTTTCAATGCATGTCTGGAGAATCTTTCTGGGTTTTTCGAGACCTTTGCGATGATATAACACACAAGATGAAATGATAACTTTCAATAGTCCTAAATTCAGGGGCTAATTTTAGGGTTCGCATGTTGAAAATTTTAATGCATGTTTGAATATTCTTTGTGGGTTTCTCAGGAGCTTCATAGTGATGTAACATGCAAGCCAGGATTTGGGCCTTTTAGCAGTGATGGCTTTAGAGGCTATTTTTGGGGTTTGCATGCAGGATTTTTCGATGCATGTCAGGTTATTCTTTATGGCTTTTTCAAGAGCTATGCAACGAGATAACATGCGAGACGAGTTGATCACTTTTCAGGGACTTGCTATTTTTAGCCAGTGCTTGCATGTTGATCATTTTTCTGGGTTTTTTGAAATCTCTTGGGTAGTATGACATGCAAGCGCATCCGGCAATTGGTTGGCCACTTTTTTAGGTGCTTACTATTTTTAGAAAGTTCACTCTAGCAGCTTCCCCAACGCTTCAGTATCATGAAAAGAGCGACATGCAACAAAAACAGAGTCAAGTGGAGGTCATTTGAAGCGCATGCAAGTCAGATTAGGGTTTCCAGCTTTGGGACTCAAAATAGGGGGTAAAATGCCAAAATCTCTAAAAGCGGACGTATCCCATTGCGATCAATATCTTTCAGGCCATCTACTAGTAAAATTTGAAGGAAATTTGAGCACTTACTATTTATAGTAAGTCACTTCTGAAACAGGGCTATAAATAGCGGGTCAGCGCGAGGCACCAGTGTGAACGGATCAAACAGGTCATGAGGACCCCATGGAGCAAATTTCACGTCAAACAGAGTTGCAGAAGTTCTAAAATCAAGTACTTACTATTTATAGTAAGTCACCTACATGGCTAGAAATAGCAGGTCGACACATAATGCCATTATGAACAGGTTAGTCATGCTATGAGGATCCCATGGAACAAATTTCAAATCAGACAAAGTTAAAGAGGCTTGAGAATTAGTGAACTTTCTAAAAATAGTAAATAGGAGCAAGCAGGCTTGGAAATTTTCTAAGTCTCCAAAACTGGCAGGAGCACATTGTAAATGCACCCAGGCATTAGAGAGGCCAAAAAAACTTTCTAATGCAGTGAAACTTCCCGAACCACCCCTCATATGCGCCCAATCTTGTCAAGGAAGCACAAAAAAATTTAAGTCCTTGAAAATGGAAGCTTGACCCCTCATGTTCGCCTAGCATGGCAAGGACTGTTGGAAATTTTTTAAGGCAACGAAACTTGAGGCTCAGCCTAGCATATGCACCTAACTTGAGAAGTTGAAAGAAATTTGGCTAAGGCATCAAAATTGGAAGTAGCCCATCTCATATGCACCCTAGCAATTGGAGATCAATGGAAAAATATTTAAGTGTTGAAAAATGAAAGCTCAGACCCCTATATGCGCCCAAGGTAAAGATGCCATGAGAAAAATATTCTAAGTGTTTGAAATTGGAAGTAGCCCTGGCTAAATGCACCCAACTTGCATGGAGTGAAGGAATTTTTCTAAGTATGGGAAATTGGAGTTAAGAGGGTTCCAATGTGCCAAGCTTGAAGAGGGGAGATAGTAAAATATTCTAAGTCTAAGAAAATGGAAGTATGACCTCTCAAATGTGCCAAGCTTGAAGAGGGGAGATAGTAAAATATTCTAATTATGAGAAAATGGAAGTATGACCTTTCATATATGCCAAGCTTGGAGGAGGAGTTGGAAAAGTTTCTAAGGCATGGAGATTGGAAATCAAGAGGGTCAAATGCACCTTAGTTAAGAATAAGAGGTGCTGGAAATTTTTCTAAGTGTTTTGAAATGGAAGATGACCCCACAAAGTGCGCCCAAACAAGTATGAAATGAAGAAAATCTTCTAAGGCATTGAAGATGAAAGCATAAGGCTTCAATTGCGCCCATGAAGAATGAGGTGGCATAGAGTTTCTAAGTGTTAAGAAATTGAAGCATGCCCCTTTCATTTGCGCCTAAGGAAGAGATAGGTTAAAAATTCCTACAAATAATTTTGATTGTTTTCTAAGTGAGGCAAAATGACATCTTCAAGTACGCCTAGCACAAGGAGAAGTAAGAATAAACTTTGGTGATGAAATATTTTTCAAAGGTTGAAAATAAAAAAATTAAATGTACCCCTTCGTTTGTATACACATGAATTTTGCAGTGGAATTTTCTTCTGGTTATTGAATATCTTCAACGAAGAGATGATTTTGAATTTTTCCACACCTCACTAGACATTTTAAAGTGAGGATTTTCACTAGGTGCCCCGATGATGAAATTTTCTAGGCTGACAAAGTAAAAATTTTCTAAGGAATAAAATATGAAAACGCCTAAATCTGTTGAAATGAAAGATAAATTCTATGAGGTGAAATACACTAAGGCATGAAGAATTTGAAGATGAAGTGAAACTTAAACATCAGACTTTCAAGTACGTCCTCAAGGTGGAGAAATTTCTAAGGGACAAACTCCAAGCACAAGTCTCTAAATGCGCCTGTGATGAAAAGTTATGAAGAAGGAAAAAGTTGTGCTATGGTGAACTTTATCCAGAGACCGACCTTGGAAATCAGAGCATGGAGATTAGGTAAGTGAAGTGAATTTTTTATTATAGGTGTTTCGATGCTCTTCTTTTTGTTTTGTAGGATGAATCCTAGGACCAGAGCAGGAAGACTTGAAGTGATGGAGCAAATACTCCAGGACAATACTACAACTTTGAAAGGAGATAAAATCATGAAAGAAAATGTTGGAGGAAATGGCTAAGTGTTGGAATTTCTCCTCAGGGACCCAATAGGCACCCAACTCAGGAAGGCAGGTGACAAAGAAGAAATGATCGAGTCCAAGATTGGAAAATCCTTCAAATCCAAGATCTGGATGGAAAAAATGAAAGCCCAGGCATTGGAAATCATCCTCAAGCACTTCAGGGTTGAAGAATGGCAGATGAAAGGAAAATCATCATCAAGCAGGAGAAAGAAGTTGTAGTTTTGGAGTTTCAGATTGAGAATGTGCCTGCCATGCCGATTGAAACTATGTTGGCCAGATTCATAGAGTTTGCAGTCAAGAAGAAAAATAGTACGGACACATTTCCAGACATGAATCTTCTAGAAGATGGTGGACATTAATTGCTCATTTATTACCCCACTCTTCTTGATGGCAGTTTTTAGGGTTAGAGCTTAAGTGGCACGATCTGAGCCATCCATCTAATTGTAATCTAAGTCGTATGTTGGATTTGGCCAGCTATAAAAGGGGCATTCCCCCTCATTTGTAATTTGTTAGATTAGCTCAGAGATGGGAAGATAGAGAGACAACTTAGAGATAGCTTAGTATAGATTGATAGTGTAGTTTGAAGAAGGAAATTTTTTCCTTTGAAATCTTTGTAAGAAATTGTTGTGAAAACTCTCATAATAAAAAGGGTTTTCATTGATGATGATCTCATCTTTTGTTGTGAGTAGCTAGCAAGGTTTCTTCGTCCTTTTGATTCGGGTAGTAGCTTAAAGTAGAGTAAATTTCATTTCATGCAAGTAAATAGTAATAATGGAATGTGGTGTTTGATCGAAGTAAGCTTCACTTATCCATACCACTATCGGGCTCACTGATGGTGTGTTCGCCTTGTGTGGTCAATTGGAAATGTTGTGGACCTAACTTCAATCACAGTTTGAATGATGGTATGCGTCATTGTGATGGTATCTTCATGTTAAGTGGTGGTTTGAATATCTTTAGTCACCTCCCTTGAAGATTACACCAACTCCGTGGAAGTTGTCTGATGCGAGGCAAAGTGAAGTCCGGTTGAAGTTTGTTGAAGTTGAGCTCCATATCCCGCACTTAGGATATAATTTAGGATTTGTAAACCCTGCACCCATTTTAATTTAGTACTTTCTGGTTAGTTTAGGAAACAAGAGCTTTACAGACAAACCTTTCAAGTATTCAAATTCCTTTCTCCGTTGTTGAACAATCTTGTAAGTCCCTTTGAAATACCAACAAATCACATCAATCCAACTGACTATCTATCCACTACATGAAGGAACCTTGGAGTTGATTGCATGATCTTTCTAGCAATCTTAGCATGCAGGAGATTTTGTTCAAGAGAGGATAGAGTCATCGTTGGTAACTTTATTTTGTGTTGATGCAATCACGAAAAACACATCAACAAGGCATTACAGTGGTATCAGAGCTGTGAATCTTGTCAGCCTGTTGGTTGGATTGGGTTTCAGCGAATCATAAATTTTAGTTGAGTCATGGATGATATAATTTATGCTTATGAAGTGTATCTTACACTTCCACAAGAGATTAGAAATGACCTTTCTTTCTTCAGCAATTCAAAGGAAACTTGGATGGAGCCATTGATTCAACAACATATTTCTATGAAGAAAAGTTTGGAGTCATGGTATACCTCACAAAACAAAAAGGAGTAGCATGAGGTATCTACAAGTGAAACATCTAAGAATCTCTATGATGAATTTTCAGCAGTTAGTAACCAACATACTATTGATCCTGAGGAGAGCAGAATGGAGAATGATGTTGAGCACATGACACTTCATGATTTCTTCAATATTGAAGAAGAGCACTTGACGGAGGAAGACAAACTAGCTACATTAAAGCAACTACATGAAGACATACAGGTGGACAAGAAAGTTGATCATTTACTTAATGGATCAACTACTAGTGATTTGGCTTCACATGATGAGGAAGACACTATACAATGGCATGATGTCATTACTGATTTATTTGAGGACAACAACATTATGTCCCATCTTTCTCATGAGATAGGAGCTTTTGATCATGAGAAATTCAATAATATGACATCACCAATTGATGGAAATCCTACACTAGTTGATAGACATGAAGATATCAAGCATAAGAGGATTGATTTTGTACATTTTGGCATAGAAGAGGTAAAGAGGTCCAAAAAGATGAATGAAGGATGGATGCAAAAAGCCAAAGAGGCTAAATTAGTGGTTTCCAAGGAAAGAAATCATCTTCAAGAATTCAAAGAAAAGGTCAATCTTATCAACATAGCAAGGCAAGAAAGGATAAATAACATTAGAAGACTCTTTATACAAAGAGGGGATGAATCTGAAAATGCACAGTATTCTAATGGTAATGATGAGATTGGTCAATTGAAGGACTGGTGTATTCCAGCTATACCATGTGTTCTACCTCATATTTCATTGCATGTTGATAGTACTATTTTGAAGGCAACATCAGTTGAGGTGGATAGATGGAGTTGGGATTGTCACCTTGGTGTTAGAGGACAAATTGATGATGAGTCCAAGTTTGACAAGTCTCTTACTTTGAGTTCTCCAGTTGGGTGTTTTCAACAGCATGAGTTCGAGACTTGGACGCTAGGGGGTATCAAAGTGGCACAACGAAAGTCCATTGGTGTTGAGATGGAGGGGCTTCTAGTTTATTCATGTGATTCAGGTGGAGATTATTTTTGGAGTGATTGGATGCATGAGGATTATTACTACAATACTTGGAGTTGGCATGGTGGGGCAAATATACAGGTTTGGGATCTAGGAGTTCTCTTGTTGGATAGTTGGCCTCACAAATTGATGGGACTTCATAGTGACAGGAGCTTCAACTTTATTCGGTGGATGTTGGTTGGAGTTCTTCTTAGGATCATTTGGGATCCAGGTGGTTGGTAGAGAGGCACAGTTGATACTCCATTCAAACTTCAGGTACTATGGTAGTTGGATGGTTTGGCAGATGTGGATTGCTTGAGGGCAAGCAATCTTTGAGAAGGGAGGATTGTTATGTCCCCAATTTGGAGGCAAAATAATTAAATTAAATTAATTAATTAAGTTGTCTAAATATTGATATTTCATAAGGATGACTAATTTATTATTTTAATTAAATTAAAGTGGAGATATTAAATTAATTATTTATAAAGTTATTCCAATAAATTAATATCTAAAGGATGACTTTATATTTAGTTAGTTTAGTAAAGTGACTATAATAAATCATAAAGTCACTTAAGAGAATAAAATAATATTTTATTCTAGAAGCTTCTTGGAGACTTGTTGAGAAATCTATTTAAGAAGCTATAGGTTGCTAGTCATTCAAGCACACTTGGATTTTATTACTTCTTACATACCTACATGGTAGAAAGAGAGCTTGAATGCTTTCATTGCCTGAGGGTTTGAAGACTCTAAGGTACCAATTTCGGTTGTGAAATATCAACCCTAGTTGGATAGTGGAGGGAGATACTTCAGTCTTTCTCATTGGGATAATTGCAGCCATTGGAGAACATTTTTGGAGAAGTTTGGTGAGTTATTTGAGGTCTGTAATTTTGTTTCAGTCTGCAAACCAGCCATGGGAGGAATTGCATTTTCATTCTTTGCTTTTCATTAAGGGGACAAAATTTTGTGGGTATTGGAGGGATCACTTTCTCTTGCAAAGAAAATTATTTCTACAATAATTTTGGAGGCCAATACTGCTGCATTTATTTATACAAAAAGTTGTCAAGCAAGGGCAAGGGCGGTTTTGCTAGAGATGGGTGATTTCATCAAGGAATCCACAATAAATTCAAGGAAAAATCAGAGGTTGTTGTCTTCTCATCTGTTGTTCATTTCCAACCTTAGAATCAGGTTCCTTTTGATGTTCATACATATATTTGTATTGTAAATCTGCATACTAAGTCTAAAAATTGTTGGCAACCATTAGAGCTTTTGTATGCCCAAGTTTGGAATAAGAAATCATTCATTGGCATACTCCATCCTTCCCATCCTATCTCACATTTTTGCATTTTCATCTCCTTTTTGGAGAGGGGTTTTGTTCCCACTGAGTTTTCCCCTTTTCTCCGATTATGGGAGATTTTCTGCATCTTCATGTAAATGGGTACCTAACATGGCCTCGTAGCTGGGACCCATCATCATCATCATCTCTGCATAATCATTGCATTTTCTTCCCTAAGTTGAACTTATGGGGGGGTGTTAGTGTAATTAATTATTTGTTACACTAGCATAAGTTAACTTAGATCTTGCATTGTTTAGTCCTAGGTTGCATTTTTAATAAATCATTTAATAAGGGGGTAATTACCCTTTCCATGTTTGTAGGGATAAGATTCCTTCTAGAAGATGAGTTGTCCTTCTAGAACTTATCTCAACATTTAATAATTTTCTAGATAGGGTTCACATGTTGTCACATGTTGTTAGATCAAGACATATGGCAACATCATCTTGCATCTTACATCTCTCTCATGCCTATATATTCAGGGCATTTGTACATTTGTAATTATCCAATCTCATAATGTAGATCAATATAGAATTTCCATTGTGCATGCCTAGTTGCAACACTTTCTTTGTGGTTGATTATCTTTCCTGGCAAAGGTCCTCCATTGAAGACTGCAGCTTCAAGGACCCTGTGCATCCATAATCATTCAAGGCAATCAACCTCCTGCACAACAATATCATTATGAGGTACTTGATCTGAGGAATGACATTCTGAATCATGACCATTAGGGAATGGTGGAGTGTTTGAATCTCCATATATCTCCCAAATCTTAGTCCAAAGGATGTGAGGACAATCACAATGATCAATAGATCTCAAAACATCACAATCAACTTGCATCTCAATAATCTCCAAAATAGTGTATCTGTTGCAACTCCAAGAAAGTTCATGAATACCTTCACTTGGATGAGGAACTATACTATACAGATGAGGCAATAGATCAAGTGATTGGAGATGGTGGCTGATCCCATCTCGCCATTGTTGATAGTTACCCTTATGCAACATAACCAAAGGAGTATATGCAAGCCCCATAATGTACTTTCTCCAAAAAACACAAAGAAAGACTTCCAAGGATGATGTACAACTGAAGTGATGCTACTCGGATCAAAAAAACATTTCCCAAGTTTCAGGATGTCCAGGTTATTGAACAAATGCACCAAACTGAAAAAAATATCATGCAAGAGTACCTGGAGCTGAAATTGATCAAGGGGTCTGGATTGATGAAAAAATTCTTTGAAAATACTTTTTGATGCCGCTGGAATCACTGAAATCTGATGAACGGTTGCAAAGATATGAGCCTTTATGTCCAAATTAGGGTTTTGACTTTAGTTGACTGTAGAATTTTCTGCAAGCAAAAATTTGTAGAATGGATGTCACCACTGGAAAGTGCTCGAAATTCCCTTTTCAACAGTATCTCATTTGTTGATTTTGAATACCCTGGTGAAAATTTATGATAAAATGAAAAAATGCCTTGATTAGGCACTTTGTAGGCTAATGAGGGGCAAAAATCAAGCCCCTGGGCACTGGCACTTGGTCACCGATATGACCATAGGTGAAAGTGAGGCAAAAAAAAAAAGCTCCCTCTTGGAGTGGCGGTGGGGCTAAGATTTCAGGTGGAGCGGATAGCTCGGGTGGCATTGCTCTTGATTAAGCAGAACCCTCGGTTGGCGGTCAGTGTGGACACCTCGGTCGACAGTGCACGAAGAACAGGGCACGATCGTCGGGTCGGTGATGCAGGTCGTGCCGACAAAGGATGGGGGCACCGACAGGAAGAACTTCGGCGGAGGTGAGCATCAAAGGATGGCTGGCACGGGCCTAACAGAGAACAAAGTCGGTAGCAAAAAAACCAGCCGGTGGTGACAGTAAATGTTCGGCGATGAGCAAGGCCGGTGGGGATGCCAAACAATGATGTCATTGATGTAGCATCTGGTCAAACACGGATGAAGAGTATAGAGGATGGGCCTACCAAATGGGTCGATAAATATATTATCGAGACTTTGAGATGTAAAGACAATATAAGATTTTTATTTGATTTTTAATATTGCTTTAAAAGCAATTAAAATCAAGATGAATATATATAAGCGAAAAATAATTAAATCTGCAAAAATGATATATCCGATGGAGGATCTTGTGAAAGTATTTTATTATGTAGCGATCAAAATATTTTTACGCAACTATAGAGATTACCCCAAAATTATTTTTTGCCAAAAGAATAGAAAATGCCTTATTTTTCTAAAATAAAAATGGCACACGCAACTAAATTTGTTTTTCCTTAGAGGACAACTGACGAGGATATTTTTTATTGCAAATTGTACGAGATAGTACGGTTGATTTTGCAAACCAAAAATACCTCTAATGGCTTCCAGGTTGATGTATCCGATTTTGATGATTGGGCAGGTGATCCTTGGTTTCGAGCCTTCTAAGACAATGGAGAGCTCGATCTTGACTCTATTTGCTTAAGAAATCAGCTTGGTCCTTGGTGGAAACAAGTAGCCTTCAATGGAAACCTTCAAGCCTGCAAGAATCTCACACACCAACTTTCTTGATCGAGGGTTGACGTTTCCTTTGGACAAGCGCTCTACGATACCACTTGGAATTCGAGTCTTGTTGAGAATATTGTAGATTCCGCTTGATTCTCCGAAATGAACAAGCATGAAGCGTGTCATGGTGGAGACCACAAGGAATGACCAACATTCGGTGCATGGTCAAATGCGGTGTATGAGTAAGTTGGTAATAAAAGGACTAACTCGTGGATACCTAAAGTCTTCGGGCTTTTATTTATAAACTAATGACTACTAATATTTTGCGTCAATGTGGGATATTGTCGATGGTTGAGCTTCTTGGAAGTCCTAGCGTGCAACGATGGTCTTGCCGATAGTTTTGCAATGGACATCGGTGAGAAGTCTTGCCAATAGAGTTGGTCTAGCCGATGGTTTGCATTTGATGTGATCTCTTCGATGGGGCAGTTGGTTTTCTTGTGATATCGGGGAAACTTGTTTTATAATCGGTCGAGCTTCTTAGGGTGTTTCTGATACCTTTGGTCTTGCTGATAGCTATGTGTTAGGGCATTTTGGCATCGGGAGATGGATCGGTGTCTCACCGACATGCAATTTAGTTAAACTTTTTGACCGAACATTTTTCCTGTGGTGTGTCTTGAGCCAATGAGAAAGTGGAATGTGAACCATTGGAATTTGAGCGATTCGCATTCGATACGTTGTGGAAAAGCGACAAGCCATGAGTAGAATGGATTACACTCTGCAATGGTTGATGATGAGAGCAGTGTGAGATAACGAAAGCGTTGCTCGACTGAACACGGATTGATCTAAGTGGGTTCATTGTATGCGTCTAAGAGCATTGTGAGATTAATGTTCTGTACAAGATTGATCAATGAATATTGCTGCTGTAAATTGACATCAGAAAGTTAAGTCTGATATCTGTATGTAATTTTTCTTACTATAATACAAAGAGGCTTTTCTTGGTGTGGTGGGTTTTTCTCCCGTAAGGGTTTTCCCACGTAAATCTAGTGTCCAATTGTGTGTGTCCATTTCTTTTTTCTGCTAATTCTTTTCAAGTGTATCTTATTGAACTGTAATTGCAAAATTTAAATTCATATCTGCATTCTTCCCTAAGGTTTTAGCGTTAGGAGAGTTTGTTCCACACCTAAGCTTTCCTTGCATAATTTAATTTAATTAATTTTATTTTTTTTGAGGGTAAACGCTTTTGAACCAGAGCTATGAACCGGAATACAACCATTCAACAATACCACCCCAATGGGGTTTGAACCTTGGTAGCAAGAACAACAATGCCACCTTTAAACCATCACACCATGCCAATATTGGAAATTAAATTAATTGATTAAGTTGTCCAAATATTGATATTTCATAAGGATGAATAATTGATTATTTTAATTAAAATAAAGTAGAGTATTAAATTAATTATTTAATAAAGTTATCTTAATAAAATAATATCTCAAAGGTAACTTTATTATAATTAATTTAATAAAGTGACTATAATAAAATGATATATCATAAAGTCACTTAAATAATAAAATAATAAAATATTTTTGAAGCTTCTTGGAGGTAAATGAGAATTCTTTATAAGGAGCTGATTGCAAGCCATTTTTATCATGTCTTGGATTATTTTTTATTTCTCATACTTGTGTGGTATAAGCTAAGGCTTGCATTTCCTGAGGGTTTGAAGACTCTAAGGTGCCGGTTTTGGTTGTGAAAGATCAACCCTAGTTGGAGTGTTGAGAAATCCATCCAGGGTTTCTACAAGTGGTTCATTGGAGATTTTTACAAGTGCAATAGCTGATGTATTATTGCCCTAGCAGAATCAATGTGATAGTTGGTTTATTATCACATCTTCATCTTTGGAGTAGTTGAGGTATCGTTGCAAATATTTTTGAGGATTGCTTAATTGCAACAATTGAGGTATTGTTGCAATCATCACTTCACTTGAGGAAGATTATTTTCTAGTTTGATTGTGCCAAAATTTAATGGTCATTGGCCAAATTTTGAGAAATTAGAGGAAACTCGATATTGTTGGTTTGGTCAATATTTTCAACACAAGTGCAAATTGTTGAAATAATTTCAGTTGGGAGCAATATTCTGATTTTTGTATTGAAGGAATATTGAATAAAAATAAGAGGAATAATATTTTAATGTTATTGCCCTATTTTATGCAAGACAAATCGAATCTATTCAAGTTTGATTTATTGGGAAGCTACAGGTGAATAAGAAACTCGATTTGGGATGCACATCACAATTGGAAATCATTGAACAAAATATTCAGAAAAGCCAAACCGGAAAAGACAAATTATTTGGCAGCATTCTATATTGAAGGTATCAACGTAGGACAAAATAAGAGTCATACAAAAGAGAATTGTCTTTCAATATTCCAATCGGGAGCTGCCTTGAACAAAGACAAGAAGGTAAAGAAAAATTCATATATTTGGGATCGATATTTTATTGAGTCCACGATAAGAAAAATAACATTTGGCTAGATATCGAGAGCTAACAAAGACAAGGAAATTGATATTCTTAGAGTCTTCAATGGTGATAAGGAGACATATTCTAAGCCGCAACATTAAAGAATTATCAGGTTTCTTTAGAAAGGAGACACAAATTACAACTTTTAACTTTTTGACAGAAAAGACAAAATAAGGACAACACCATTGATAAAGGCTAAGGGAAAAATAACATGGAAGCTCATACTGAGGACAACATCATAAAGTCGGGTCACTGAAGGAAGTGACACATCATTTGAGGGAGTCATCCTTCTTTAAGAAGTTTGGACGCATTCATTCAGTCTCATAGACTATTCGAAATTAGTTGGAGATTTTTCTAAGCTATGTTTGGGCAATATAAGACGATCAAAACAAGACCAACATCATCCAGGATGCCAAGTGCTTGTCTTTATTCGACTTGTGTTGGGAATTGCAAAGAAAGGAGTTTGATTGAGTTTGGAGTTGACATCATTGCTTCAACCAAACATTTATCCAAGTTCCTTGTCTATTGCAATGAGTAGTTAGTATTGATATTGCACTTAGAATCTTAGTTGCATTTATTTGTAACAGCCATAAGATGAATAGAAGATGTATGAGATTTTGCATATAGACTATTTGTAGAAATGACATTGGCTGTACAAATTCATTATAGTTGCATAGTGGGTCTGAGTTACAGTTGTCTTTCATAATATAGCAACATTGTAAGCAATTTCATATTCAGTTATATCAATTATGAGGAGTTTGGAAGTATGTTTACAAACTGTTTGTAATAATGCCAAGTTTTGTAGCAGACTACTCAGTTGAATGTTCTTGCATATTACTTGAGTTCCAGTCATAATCTTATTGGAGAATCAAAAATAATCATTTGCACAATATTTTAGTTCATTGGGAATACATTGGCATTGCTTAGTTTAGTCTTTGATGCATTTTACCAACTTCAAAACAAGAAAAGCAAACAGGAAACCAATTACCAACAAAACCAGACAAGTGTGACGAAATATCCAGGTGCCGAAACTAAAAAATTACATCAGAATTAGCAAGGGACATTACATATTGGATGTGGGAGTGTATAGTACTCATCGTAAACCACCAATACCTCATCAAACAATGGTGGTTCCTCTTCTTGTGGGGTCTCTTTCTCCTCTCTAGGTGTGAACGTAGGCTGAAAAGGTCTATGTGACCCACCTAAATTAGCACCTCGTAGGTTATCATTTCCTGCATTGCTACCTTCACCTGGAGTAGTCTTGTTCACCCTTAGTGAATTCATGTCCTATGACAGCTGACCAATAGCAGTGATTAATTGTTGTTGAGTTTGCATAAACTGTTGCATCATCTCTTGTTGCCCCCTAGCTAAGTCATTCAATATATTTTGAGCACTACCATTATTCCCTCTATCTGTCTTTTCAGTCCTATTTTGAGGACTCTCATTATTTGAACCTACCATGTTCTCACTTTTGTGTGCAACTCTAATTGGCTACCTTGCTTCTAATGCACTTGAGAAGGTATCCTCTTCCGAATAAGGTTCTGCCAACTGAAATTGTGTACACTTTTGTTCTCTTTGTGTGTAACACCTAACCCTATCTCTAGTGTACATAACCCTCCAAGCTAGCAGGAATGTGGCTTTGATACCACTATAATATCCCAACCAAATTTTGCATAGAAAGAAATTTCCAGTTTCACAATTATGTCAAACAGTTGTCATACTCACTAATTTGTGTTTGTTTCAAATTGCTACTAGAGAGAGGAGTTCAATGCGAATATATTTACTCCATCCAATACTTATT
>VDFB02224700.1:0-18295 GCA_007258455.2 Sequoia sempervirens
AATCTTATCATTTTGAAGAAGATAAAGAAACTCAACAAACAATACTTTTTCCAATAACTTCAGTAATACAAAACTTGTAAAGTTACTAAAAACACTTAACTCCAATTAAAAAGTTCAAAGGTAATAAATATATGTATAATAATTTTAGTAATAAATAGGCTGAAAATTACTATTATCTCTCTAAGCGCAAATGAACCTTACTTATATTATTCACAAAGAAATTTAATAAAATTATATGAAGAACTCACTTCTACATCTACCATGAATAACTTGATTCCATGAATTTAAGATTTATAACAAATTAATGGTTTTTAGTATTAAAAATGTTAAGTTTATTTAGTTAGGCTTAATTAATTTTTACAAGCATAACTTAGGTAACATTACTCAACCTCAATTTTCTAATTCATGGTCTAAATTTACACATGTATTATTTCATAGATGTGCAGATGATCTACTTCAATATTTTTGCATGTGTCATCCCCCTATTCCTTTGGCATCTCATTTATTTATTTTTCACATGGAAGGTCACTATTCATGAATAGGTTTATATGCACACATTTTCCTACCTTATCTCCATCAATTGTCATATATAGAGTTGTGGAAGTTATCCTAAGTAGTGATTCTATACATGGGAAACCTTAATTAGGTTCCCTTTGTTTGTTGCAATGAGTTTCGTCTTAGCTTAATATAATTATTGTAGATTCTTGACTTTTGTGTTAAATCTAAATTCTCATTTGTGAAAGGTAGTTCTAGGACATAGGAATTCCTCGGTAATTGGCATAGTTAAATTAATAATCTCAACATTGTATTCAAGCCTATCCATTTTCATGCCAACATTTTCAATTTTAATCTCTATTGTAGATCATACACTATCGAATTGTCACAATAAAGTGATGAAATAATGAAAGTGTTTTCAAATTCATGTGTTTTGGGCCTTTGCAATTCAAAATTGATTGTATCATTGTTGCAAGGCCTACCATTGTAGCACACTAAAATTGTTTCATATTCTAGTTAGATATATCAAGTAGTCCAAGGCCTACCATGAATATGATTCTTTATAAAATGATTTCTTTCATGGATAGGTATGTTGTCTAGTATGAATGTGTCTATTATTTATGCAATGCGTAGCTTTATAATTTTCTCCCTTGAGCAATTTCATCCTTTTACCTATTTTTCAACTCTTGTAAACAAAAGATTTCAACTAGTCAACCAAAAATCAATCATATAATATGCCCCTACCCCTGTAGTATGTATAGTGTTAAACGCAGTCAATTTGTGACTGCCTTAACTCTTTATTAAGTCACATTATCATTATTATAATGTTATTGAGTCATTTAGGTCGGCCTAAGGCTTATATAGGGTTATCTAGGTCAGCCTGGGTGATATCCTAGGCATAAGTATGGTATCTATATAAGGTATAGGCAGGTTAAATAAGCATCATGTTGAGTATTGTGTTCTTATTGAAGATTATTGGAGGTATCCCCCTCACAGTGGATTAAGAGCTTTCCCCCTCGAAGTGGCATATTATTATCAATTATTTGTAGCATTTTCAAGCTATTATATTCTTCTATTGTGCAAGTTATTTCATTATATCATCTTTCCTTCCATATTAGATTCTATCAATTCTTTTTGCATAGATTATTCTAATATATTATATTTAGTAAACTATTATTTATTGACCATCCAAATGAGACCATAATTGGGAAAGTTAAGTCATCAATAATCTGCCAACAATTTTTGTAATAAAAAAATTGCTCTTAAAAATAGACACTCCAGATTAAGAGGACCATTCCTCCAAGGTTTGATATACCACAAATAGTTTAATATCCTTACTACCTCCAAAATAAATAGATTCCAATACACTACATTAGTTGAGTTTTTCTTGAATGTAATTTGCAAGTTGTTGAGTGATGTAAAATGCCTTGCTCAAGACAATATCGAGTGTTGGTGTAAATAGGTAATTTACCTAACTAGTTAATTAGTGGGTCTTATTTAATGTTAAGTCCACTTAGGTTCTATGCACATTTATAGAATTCTTAGTTGTTTAGATAAGATCTTATCATATTTTATACTAACTTTTAGTTAATTCTAGTGTCCTAGGTCATTTAATAATGAAACTTGAGTCATTTTTAATGTTTTGCATTAGATAGATCATTACACCTTGTCTACATAAGGCATTTTTATAGAATTCTTAGTTGTTTAGATAAGATCTTATCATATCTTATACTAACTTTTAGTTCATTCTAGTACATCTTAAGTCATTTAATAATGGAACTGGAGTAGATTTAATGTTTTGCATTAGATTGATTATTACACCTTGTCTATATAAGCAATGCTATTGTACACTTTTGTAACATACTTCATCATCATATTTGATAGATCTTAAGCAGATTTGTGTGCATTGTATGGATTTGCAGGGGAAAAAAAAATGGATCAGAATTATACATTATATATATTTTCAAAAATCCGCAACAATCATTTCCCTTCTAATGCATGCTTCATTGAACTGTGTGACAGTCGAACGACTCAAAAGCCATTAGAAGGGAAATGAGTGTTGTGGATCTACGAAAAGAGCACCGTAATCTGCTTATCCGCATCTGGGCAGAGAGTGAGTAGGAATCCATTTGAAACGAGTAGGAATCCTCTTCCCTAAGCATAGAGTGAGTTGGAATCCATTTGAAATGATGGAGCAGACTGGCGAGGTCCACATCACATGTATGGTGGTATAGCCGTGACACAATCCATAACTGTCTCTTCTTACGTCTTGCATCGCCAGGCAAACCCTAGATAAAAGTGGGCCAGACAGATAGCGTTTATATTGTCTACTTGCAGATATGTCAGCTTCCCCACGACTTTCTGTGGCGTTCGATACCATTCCTGTCATTGTCCATTCTATGAGCAGGGCTATTGTGTCCGTGCCTCGGAAAGTCATTTCCTGGTCGAAACAACAATAAAAACGACATACACTCCACTAGATGTCCAAAATGTAGTTAAAACGTGGACGCCTCAAAATTGGTATGGACACGATTCTTTCAAGGCGAAAAGAGACGAAGATTGGAAACCCTAATTCATAGAACACGCAACCGCAACGGTATGTCGCATGTGAAACTGTCAATTCATAACTGTATAC
The DNA here is from genome assembly GCA_007258455.2 of Sequoia sempervirens. NCBI lineage: Eukaryota > Viridiplantae > Streptophyta > Pinopsida > Cupressales > Cupressaceae > Sequoia > Sequoia sempervirens. The sequence continues at coordinate 3,131 of VDFB02224700.1, forward strand.
GTACTATGTCGGTGTCTTGTTTGTGCTTTAGCATTTGCAAATATGAATTCATACATATTTTTTTAATTTTAAGGTTTAGTTAAAACTTGAACTTTTTTATGCTTAATGGATGCCCTTACTCTATTCCAATACACCATCATGTATGTTGGTATAAATTGTCTACAAAAGTTAATTATTTATTATGAATTTAAAGAAAACATTTTATGATATCCTTACTCTATTTTAAACTCTCAATTACCTCAATCTGGGAGGATGGAGGTGAACCGTAGATTTTTTTGCACCTTGCAACCTTTCTAACTCTTCCGACAGTAAAGAATGGTGTTTTTTCCAGGTTTGTATAATCACTTTCCTTTTACATTGTTTCAAATTTCTATGCATGTGCTCTAAATATTTCAGAAGGCCTTTGTATAGGAAACCCAGTTGGCAATTCTTCCAGAAAAAGAGAATACGCAATGATTCCCAGCCATGCTTTCATTTTCTCAGATGACCAGAAGCAAGGAAAACCAGGTAATCTATGTAGGTTCCATTTCCTTTTCATCAACTACAGTTTTAATTTTCTTGAATCTGAATCTAAATTATCCCAGGTTCGCAGTTTTTACAGACCTAATATCAGCTTTCATTACATACCATCTTTCAAGATACAAGATGTTTCACAGACGAGATCGCTGAGTATTTCTCTGAGAGCGAAGATCACATGGAGAAAGAATTAAGATCTTGATATGGATCATAATCATTCACTGCACCACCATTATACAAGTATTCTCCAGATACCCACACGCACTCCAAATAACACCCCCAACCATCCTTTCCATACCTTGCATTTCCATTGACCAATCCGTTTATTCCATGCACCCAACACTACATTCCATGTACACTCCTACAACAACAGCACTATTGAAGCAAACATCATGCAATATATCCATCTATTCCAAAAAAAATGTAATGATTCGTGTTCTCAATCTATTACTGAGATTCAAACATTGTATAATCACATTGTATATTTACCTACTACTATCTTCTAATGTCAAACATTGTTACCTTTGCTAATGATAATTTGCATGTCTCTCCCCTTCTTACTTCTCTATATTTTTCTATCGGCGTAACCCTTGCACCCCCTCCGGTGCAAGTGCTAGTTATATATTTTTTTCCAAAATCCATAACACTCTTTCCCTTTAATGCATGCTTCATTGAACTGTCCAAGCTTACATTATAAGCAGATTTGTGTGCATCAGAAGGGAAATGGGTGTTTTGGATCTACGAAAAGAGCCCCGTAATATGACCTCCTGCTGCTTATCCGCATCTGCGCGCACCCTCCCATTAAAGTTTCGGCAGTCGGCTCTTCCGACAGTAAAGAATGGTGTTTTTTTCAGGTTTGTATAATCACTTTCCTTTTACATTGTTTCAAATTTCTATGCATGTGCTCTAAATATTTCAGAAGGCCTTTGTATAGGAAACCCAGTTTGCAATTCTTCCAGAAAAAGAGAATACGCAATGATTCCCAGCCATGCTTTCATTTTCTCAGATGACCAGAAGCAAGGAAAACCTTTGGCTACTGTTCAGGTAGTCTATGCAGCTTCCATTTCCTTTTCATCAACTAGAGTTTTAATTTTATTAAATCTGAATCTAAATTATCCCTGTTCGCTGTTTTTACAAATCAAATTTAACAGACGAGATCGCTGTGTATTTCCCTGAGAGAGAAAATCACATGGAGAAAGAATTAAGATATTGCAATCAAAAGATAGAAAGAAGAAACTGTAATCTTACATTTCTTGTATAGAGGAAAAATTGTGAAAGAAGAAGATTGAAATCTTGCTGTACTTACTAAAGATCATTCTTCTTCTTCTTTCTGGAATGGTAGAGTGCATGTTATTATACTTTGTAATCTGTGGAATTTTTAAATTAAATTGAAAATCTGTTATTGACTTGTTGAAGTTTATATTGGATTTAGTGTGGAATACAATAATATGATGAATGTATTTTTGTTCCTCGATTGTATTTGTTCTTTATTTGGGTTGAATGATTGTTGATCATAATACTGCGAGTTATTTTTTTTAAGTTTTTATTATGGAGTATTAAGATGTCAAGACATAAATTGATATCGCTCCTCATTCATCTTTAGATAACACAAATCAATAAAGATAAATATACATATTGTGAAATTGCTCTTCATTCCAATCAATAGATAGCACAAATCAATAAAGAAGTGTCTTGTATAACTAGTTACTATAATGTATGAATAAACAATGTAAATGAGGACCACTATCATTTGTGTTCATATGGGAGGCAACACTAGCCACAACATTGACATGTTTGTTAACTTTTTAGAGAAAGCTTCAAATGGTAAATGAGTTGAAAGAATCAAGTAACCATAAGTTCAGTTCATGGAATTGTAAATCACTAGTAACTTGTTTATCTACCAATTGTAAATCACCAAGTATATCAATTGATTTCTTTCAAGCAATTTATCAATGTATCCCATAATCAATGTTTCATATTCAACTATAAGATTGACACACAAAATATCTAATAGAAAAGATAAAGAGATCAAGTCACTCAATGTTGGTATCAATATCAAATTGCTCCCAAACCAATCATACATCTAAAACCATAATAGGAAATGGTCAAAGGTATAATGTGCAAATTTCTTAAAGTTAAAAATGAACATATATCCAAACATAGTGTAGTATTTTAGGTATTTGATTTTCAAAAAATCTAATAAAAAAGATAAAGGGATCAAGTCACTCAACGTTGATATCAATATCACATTACCCCCCAAACCAATCATACATCTAAAAACATAAGAGGAATTGTTCCAAGGTATAATGTGTCAATTTCCTAAAGTTAAAAATGAACACATATATTTTAGGTATTCAATTTATTAAAAAATAATACTTAAACAAACATATTTTTAAACATATAAAATATGAAATTCAATGCTTAAATAGTAAAAGTTTAAATTCATTATCTTCAAATCTCAAGTACTATATTTTAGATCAAATGTCTTGAAAGTAATAATTATCCATTTTCAACCATTAAAATAACCGCTAGATCACCCTAATAAGATCTTAGTGGTTTTGGCCCTCTTAGTACATTCCTAGAAGAAATAATTATATTCATAACACAACATATAAAACATAAGTTCAATTGAGTGATTAGTCAACATAAAGCTTGACAAACACGATCTTGGGTGTACTCTATACGATGAGTTGGATACATTATATGCCCCTTCTCCAATGCCCATATCCCATCAAACCATATTCTCTCTTGAGTGATCTCCATGCCCATTATTATTAGAACTCTCAATATGAGTGGTGGCCATCATAGTGTCGATGGCGACATTACATAACATTAATCCTAATACATGATTAGTTTGATCCTTCCATATAGATTTATACCAAAAAGAAGTAGGTTCAAGGACCGATCCATAAAAATAGACAAGAGTTTGACCCATTTGAAGTGCTTTTAAATTTTATCTTGCTAGGAATTACAGTTTTATGCATCCAATTTGATAACAAATAGATATTTTTAACACATATTTTTAATTCCTCAAATTAGTCACACAATAGAACAAACCAACAAAAGTGAAGTTAAAAAAGAGTACACCCATCAAAATGAAAATTTATATCAATCCATGGACTACAAAATGCCCCCATGTATGCCCCCAAAGACATGTACATGATGTGACATTGTGTGATTGAGTAGATTTTATAGGAATACTCTCCAAAATAGCTCAATTAAGAACCATTAGTAAGTTACAATGCTTGGGAATTTAAAGATTAGTGCGATTATAAAATTGAAGTTAAATTTTTATAGTTTTATAATTTCCATATTTGACCAAAAAGTTAAATTATGTATAATAAATTTACATAATAAGAAAAAATATCTAGCATTGGAATATGAAATGCTTAGAAAATCATTCACTTTTCCAAAAACAAGATTCATTTATATGAGTCCATTTGTCAAAATTATGAGGTCTAAATTTTTAACAAGCTAGGTCTGTGTAACAAAATATATATGAAAACCAATTTTCTAAAAAGGTAGTAGTCATTAGTAGAAATTGATTATAACATTGTAAGTTACATAGAAAATTGGTCCTTTCAAAAAAACTATGCCAAAAATACCTTTGTATGGCTAAGATAAGGCTTTGTAAAGTTATCCTCCAAACTGAGCAACTATCTAGTGGCATTACCCAAAAAGTTGGTTAAGTGATGGATTTGGGTGGCACCACCAATGACTTGTTGGTGGACCGGTGGAGGCTCCCAAGTAGAGCAATGGTGGTGTAATGCATAAAGACATTGATAGAGGTGGCATTAGAGTGATGGTGCTATGGTGTTTAGGAGGCAACAAGAGATGTGAACAATGTTGTTATTATGGTATTAATGCACCTACCAAAATTTAAAAGATGTAGTTGCTAGTTATTAAGCCTAGGAGGTTGGGGGCTTGCACCACTAAACATGATACATGAGTAGTACCTTGCCATGTGGTAGTGTACATGCTACCCCCTTACATGAAACATTACAAACACTTTAAAAAATACACTACATAGACTTTTCTATATTTTTTTAATTTTTTAATTTTTCTTTTTAAAATTACAAAGAAATTATGTATTTTAAATTTAAAAATAGACCTGTATAGTCAATTACTTCAATTTTGATAATTTGATATAAGCATTCTAGGTTTTTAGGTCTTTTGGACATAATGGCAAGATCAAGTTTGACTCATAATAGTCTAGATTGAATGATTTGCATATGCCCAACATAAAACTCATCTAATTCCTTGTAAATATTTCCTTTGAAGTTTTATCCAACCCAAATAATGAGGAAAATTAGAAAAATACAAGTACTTGAACTCAACACAAGATGAATTGATAATTATGCAAATAGATCAATTTACCCAAGAAATATCCCTATCAAAATTAGATCTACTTTCCCTCATTTCCTAGAAAATGAGTAACCCTCTAACATTATGGCTTTGATTCCATGCTAGAATCTATCATATATGTGTGACAAATTGATGTAGGGAATCTACCAACTTCAGTGGTACTAATGACCCAAAACACTAACTTGAGAAGATCAACTAAACCATCAACAAAATTCACTTCCTTCAAACTAGCTTCCACAAGGCTTCAAAGACACCAAATCATCAAATCTTGCTTCTAAACTCTTGTCAAACCCTAAAACACTTTCATTATCATTATTTTGACTAAATCAAAGCAAAAAACCTCTTAGGTAAAACTCTGATTCATCAACTCTTTCAACATTCACAACCAAATCACCAAATGCTAGTAGTAGTCCATAACAACAAAATCGGGTATATCTCCTACAGCATCTTGATTCTCCACAAACTAATTACATTTTCAGGAACCCATTTTAGCCTCATCCTCCATACTTTAATAGTAGGTATACTTGTTTTGAAAAATATATCAGAAAAATGGATTATCCATAGATTTTAGAATAGGCCAAAATAACAAAGCAAGTACGGGTATGTGCAGGATCATCATGAATAAATAGGCCCTTAAGTGGTAATGAAATTCAGAAAAATCATAGGGAACTTCACATAAAAATTTGAATAAGTTATCTATATTATTTCAAAAATATGTAAGAATAGAATCTGTAGCAAATTGAATGTAGTTTCTAAATTACTTGGTTTATTTAAAAAGAAAAAAAATCTATTTGGTGAAAATTTGAAATTTCAATACAGTAATACTTAAATTTTAGGGAAAAAAATAAGAAGTAGGTGTCTATCTAACCACCCTAACCACAATAAAATGATAATATTTTTTTATAATATTTTAGATATAAGTAGAAGACTCATGTCCCGATGTGATGCATATTTTTTTGTAGTTTCTTTCCAAGTGAATAATTAATTATGATTTTTTTTATTACAACTTTTAAAAAATATAAAAACTCTTATGTCTGACCACCTTAACTTGGTCAAAACTTCATGAAATTCAATATATATTTTTTAATCCTATAGTATGCAAAGCATAGAATGTGACACATGTTTCGGATTCAAAAAATGTGGTACCATTTAAAAATTATAGATGTTTTTCAATCAGCCTATCAATCAGGACTTTAGTCATAATTGAAATAGAAAATGAATAATAATTATTTATTAAATTCAAAGTAAAGCATAATTTATATTGGTGGAAATCTAAGAATCTCCTTTAAAAACCCTTTTCGTTTCATCAATTTTGAGTAAAAAAAAGTCATCAGCCACATACCCTACACGTACCCATCATATCGCCACTTTTTTGGCCCATCATGATCCTGCACATACTCGTACCCACAAAACAACTCAAAAAACACAAATAACCATGGGAAACATTGTACCAGGTCGTAAAACCCCAAATCAACCATCTTTCTCAAAGAAATTATTTACTAAAGCAGTAAATCAAGAAACACTTACTTAAAGCTTGAACTATGCTTCATTCAAAGAGGGTTTGATGAAAATATGCATAACCAACCTCCAAACACCTATCCATTGCTTCAAACACCTGAGAATAGGTCTACACAAGCAAAATAAACTGTTTCCAATCCTTGACCACTGTCTTTTCTTCATTTCACAACTTGTAGGCATCATTCTTGCATAGAAAACACTAAAAATTCACTTGGGACAGCAGCATAACTCTTGTTTTCAACCTTCCTCTATATCTACAAAAACACATAAAACAATAAAAACCACCCTACATTAACCTATTCCACCAACCTAGAATTCCTAAATCAATGGAATAGTTGTTATTTACAACTTAGACTCTCAAACCCTCAATTTAAGGGGTTTTTAGACAGTCCTCTATAAACTTGCTCTTATTTTCACTAAAATTGGTAGAAAACTTTCAAGTCACTCCCAAATGTTAACTAACACTCTAAACTATGAAACCAAACTTAAATTGAAGCCCAAGCTTGTTGTACAGTTCGTACAAGGCTAGAAATATGAGAGAAAATGCTGCTACAACATATTAGAGTACTTTTATTACCAAATTGTTTCAAGATTACAAGTATTATGCTTTGCTCGCCCTTAAAATGTTTGTAAAGATGTTTCCCATAGTCTTCTTGGCTGCCCCAACAGTTATAACCAACCCAACTTCTCTTCAAGCAAAGATGTCTCTTCATCTTCTCACAAATTTGCAACTTTTGCAACTTTTGCATTGTTGACAACAATTGCAAATTTTTGCACTTTTTAACATTTTGAGGTCACCAAACCTCCTAGAGACCTAAAAAACTAATTCAAATACATTATAATGGGTCCATGTATGACCATTTTACATGCACTTCATGATGAAAATACAAATCTTACAAAATTACCTATTGGAGGCATACAATGCACAAGGTGCTCCTGCACCAAACAACCAGCCTAAAAAGTTTCCAAGTCCCTTTGGCAGTGTATTGTTGAAGATCAGTCTTCTTCACACCTGCATACCTTCTTCAATTTTTTCTTGGAGTGCTTCCTCTTTCTTTACTCTTGTTGCACTCTTGAGATCATACACTTGTGTTTTTCAAACACCTTCAATCACTTCATCTTTTGTCTTCATTTTGTCTTCACTTGTCTTCAAGTTCTCTACCCAATAACCTCTGTGTTCTCAGATTCCAAACCACTATCTAACATCATTCATCTTCCCTCTAACCTTTTTTTTTCCAGTTAAGGGCATAGGACTGTCCTTTCACATTACTTTTCTAAGCAATCTTACCTCATTCCCAACAAATCATCTCTAACCTTCTCTATCACCAACTTATCAAATCTTTTCTTCAACATTGCATCACTCTTTAAACTAAATTTCAAATGGCTACAAACTCCTCAAGTTCACTTTAGACATATATCCATTTCCCTCACTGCTTTACTACACAACCTTAGCATACCATCCATCTTACCCAACAGTAGATCCTGGAAGATGCACCTACCACTCTTCCTCTCAGTGGTGTCACTCTCTTTACAACTTCTCCCCAACTTAATCTTTGTTGGAGGACAGTGAACACAGACCTCATCCTTGTCTATAATCAACACAACTTCTCAAAACTATTTTTCTTTACAGCTTTAAGATGGATCAAGCACCTACAACCAACAATTCAACAAACCACAAGATCAACCAGCTCTGATACCAATTGATGTAGAGCATCTACCAAATTCAGGGGTACTAATGACCCAAAACACTAACTTGAGAAGATCAACTAAACCATCAACAAAATTCACTTCATTCAAACTAGCTTCCACAAGGCTTCAAAGACACCAAATCATCAAATCTTGCTTCTAAACTCTTGTTAGACCCTAAAACACTTTCATTATCACTATTTTGATGAAATAAAAGAAAAAATATTGTTAGGAAAAACTCAAATTCATCAACTCTTTCAACATTTACAACCAAATCACTAAATGCTAGTAGTAGTCCATAACAACAAAATAGGGTATATCTCCTAAAGCACCTTGAGTCTCCACAAAATAATTACATTTTCAAGAACCCATTTTATCCTCATTTAACATACTTTAATAGTAGGTATACTTGTTTTGAAAAATATATCAAAAAAATGGACTCTCCACAAATTTTAGGCTTCAAGTAGGCCAAAATAACAAAGCAAGTACCCACAAAACAACTCCAAAACCACAAATAACCATGGGAAGAATTGTACTAGGTCATAAAACCCCCAAATCAACCATCTTTCTCAAATAAATCATTTAATAAACCAATAAATCAATAAACTCATACTTAAAGCTTGAACTATGCTTCATTCAAAGAGGGTTTGATGAAAATATGCATAACGTACCTCCAAACACCTAGAAATTGCTTCAAACACCTAATAATAGGTCTACACAAGCAAAATAAACCATTTCCCAACCTTGATCACTATCTTTTCTTCATTTCACAACTTGTAGGCATAATTCTTGCATAGAAAACACTAAAAATTCACTTGGGACAGCAGGATAACTCTTTTTTTCAACCTTCCTTTATATCTATAGACACACATAACAATAAAAACCACCCTACATTAACCTATTCCACCAACCTAGAATTCCTAAATCGGTGGAATAGTTGTTATTTACAACTTAGACTCTCAAACCCTCAATTTAAGGGGTTTCCAGGCAATCCCCTATAAACTTGCTCTTGTTTTAACTAAACTTGATAGAAAAATTTCAAGTCACTCCCAAATGTTAGCTAACACTCTAAACTATGAAACCAAATTGAAATTGAAGCCCAAGCTTGTTGTACAGTCCATACAAGGCTAGAAATATGAGAGAAAACGCTGCTACAACAAATTAGAGTAATTTTATTACCAAAATTGTTTCAAGATTACAAGTATTATGCTTTGCTCACCCTTACAATGTTCTTAAAGATATTTCCCATAGTATTCTTGGCTGCCCCAACATTTATAACCGACCCACCTTCTCTTCTTACAAATATGTCTCTTCATCTTCCCACAAATTTGCAATTTTGCAACTTTTGCATTGTTGACAATAATTGCAAGTTTTTGCACTTTTTAACATTTTGACCACCAAACCTCCTAGAGACCTAAACAACTGATTCAAATACATTAGAATGGGTCCACATATGACCATTTTACATGCACTTCATTATGAAAACACAAATCTTACAAAATTTCCTATTGGAGGCATACAATGCACACGGTTCTCCTGCACCATAAATCTACCCATGCCATAATTCTTATGAACTAATTACAAAAATAGGAAAATGAATAAAGATATTTAATATTTAATTTAATCAAGAAATTTTAAATGAGGAAGATGCAAATATATAAGCATCTTGGATGTATGGTACATGTCCAAGAGGTAATGAGTTAACTCACAATCACTCCCAATCAAGATGTGAAGTAACCAATCTAACTCAGATAGAGGTGGAACCTAACTACCATTGATATAGGATTGATGAGGCAATAGTGGCATTTTTGTACATAAAAAAAAGGTGAATACGTGTCATTATTAAATACTTGGGTGAGAATAACTAAATATTCTTAATATTTTAAATAAACTTATGAACATGTGTAATAGTGCACCATCTTGAAAATATTTTATTTGTAGTAAAAGCTATTTATTATAATAAAATTCCAAAATACATGAAAACTAACAAAAATGATATAGTTTTTTATTTTTTTTGGAATAATTATATACTAATTTATTTATTTTTACAAATCACTATATATATATATATAGATATATTGTTACTCAAGGGAGTAGTTCCCTATTCTCTATATAAAAATAAAGATGCAATCCACTATCTTTTGAGAGAGGACTAAAAAATAGTTGGTATTGATTTACAAACATAAAAACCTCCTCTTAATTCCTCCAAACAATTCATTTGTTGGGGGAGAAAGGAGAACCATATTTTTAGCAATGAACTTCCTAAAGGTCTCCAAATTGCACCTACGGACCCACCTAGAGAATAGTCTCAAGTAACATCTCAAGTCTACATTGTGTTTAAGTTATCTTCCAAAACTTCCCTTCATATCATGTGATGTGACCTTACAATCATAATTGGAAATCACAGTCACAATTTACTCATGTTCTCTAAAAATGTGACTACTAAACATATTCTACCCAACATGTCAATGAAATTCATTGTAAAAATTTCAAGGGTGACATTAGCATGCACATTTCCTATGTCAGATAGTTTTCACCCCATCATTCCTAGTATCATCCCTTTAGTTGTAGGCACAAAGACAATAAACAAACACCCAATTTGGTTAGATCCTCTCATGGAAAATTACAAGGATGCCCTTTGATAGAAACCTTTCCTTCCAACATTACATAGAATGGATTTAACATCCTTTTCAAAGAATTTCACCACCCAAAAAATATAGATATGCAGAGAAAAGGAAAACAAAACACATTCAATGACTAATTCTTCAAAACATTGAAAGGTCAACCCTGAAATGAAAGGAACAATCATTAATAACTTTCACAAAACAAATAATGAAGTCAATAATTAGGATGGGATTGTAGATAACATAACTACATACTTTCCCTCCAACTTTCATCATGACCCAATGGTCGAAAATAAAGTTATGACCTTTTCCCCAAAATCGGAAACCTTAGGCAAAGTTCTAGGTAACCTGCACCAAATTGCTTATAAATTTTGAAAAACTTAATTAAATTCACTCAAACCAAAAGCATATTAAACTAGATTCATGTCTTCAACTTTTCCAATTGGTTTCATTACCGTATTGTACTGTACATGGCCGTACCATCAAAAACTTAGACTTAAAATAGTAAAACTGGAAAATGCAGTCCCATTTCATGACAAATTTCACTTTTCTTTCATTCCCTTGTTCACCAACCTTTTCCAACTCCTAAGATAAAAATTACATTGCATATTTACCATATTAAACCTAGTCCAACTATTTGTAACAACTTCTTGATTTGCATGTAACCTTTTCTCACTTTTTTTCCACTTTGCCAAAGTTGCATGACAACTTTTTAGCAACATTTGACAACTTTTACATTTTTAAACCAACGACCCTATTAACACTCCAAAATGGATCAATATGATCCCACATGGTCATAAATGAACTTATTAGACACCAAAACACACAAAAAACCTAAAATTCAATTTTTTGCAACATGACTCAAAATGCATCAAAAGATGGCCATGCATCTTTGATCTTAGGCTACCACCTGGTATCCTTAGGATCACATCAATCATATGCATTTTCAAAGATGGAATTCAAAATTTATACCTTTATTCAATGTCCAAAATCTTTTCCCAACTCGGCTAGCTTTCAATTCAGCCTAATATGACACTTGCATGATCCATTTGAAGAATACCATAAATTTATAGTAAGTTTGTCATCATATTTGTTTCTCTAAAATGTGCTTTATGAAAAGAAAAATCTAACCTATTCAAGAATGATACTATCCAATCCATTCATTTTTTACCTTATAAATTTAATTCTTTCATTCTATCATTATGTTCATACAAATTAAAGCATCCCCTTTCATTTCCAACACCCACATGTTTTTATATTCACACAACTTGAGGCCTTCATAGAGGGAATCAAACTTAACCTCATTATGAGTTCCAAATTAAAGTTGTTTGGAAATAACCCAAATGAGGACTCTAACCTCATCTCTCAAGATGCACCCCACACCTCAGGCCTTGGGATTACCTCAAGAGGCCACATCAATATTTAATTTATTCTACCTTGAAGAGTGACCATCAATTTCACTCTCTTCCTTCTCATGGTAGAACAATCCAATGAGGAAATGCAACTTTTGACACATCTTAGAAGGGTCCAAACCTTGCTTACCTAATAGTCTCAATGAATGAATTTCCTCCTTTTTGAATTCCAAATATTTACATTAATTACTTCAAAGATTCCAGACTTCAATCTTACTGATGATTTCCTCCACCAAAGAGCATTTTTCCTTGAAAATGTAACTACTTCATTCTCTCCAGAGTCTACCAAATAACCATTGGTGGACTTCTAGTCCATAATCTATAACACGAGGACCTACAATATAGATATGATGAGCTATAGAAAGAATTCATTACATACTTCAGGAGATCCTCTTTCCAATCCAATCTATCACACAACCAATTCCAATATTCCTATATAAAGGGGCATCATACCAATAAATGACCAACCTTCTCCTCTTCCTTTAGGAAAAATGGACATCTAGAAGGGTCAAGAATACCAATAAGCACAACCTTTCTCCTACCAAAATTCATTTATGCATGGTAGTCCATGCAAAGGCACCATCTTTTAGAAGCATAATCCCCCCACAAGTTGTAGGATTAGAACCCCAATTCCAAATGATTTAAACCTATAAACTTAACTTGAAGAAAGTTTGTCTTTATGCATAATCTAAGAAAAAACATAAACAAAGAGGATCCAATTCTAATTCCATAACAATGAGATTTAAGAGCATATCAAAATCATCCATCTTTTAGCTTAGAGCTAAACACCCCTATTTGTTCCATTTAATTTCCTAATGTAGTATTAATTATTTAATTATCACTTCTAGAACCATCAATTACTAATTTGTGTGTATATATATACATTTTATTTAATTAATCTAGAATAAACATACGTATTTTACTTCACTACTTTATACAAATACACACACACACACATATATATACTTGTATATATACCCTTATTCCTTACAATTAACTAATATATTAACATTGAAGGTGTTTCTTATATGAAGTAAACGACCTTTTTAAAATCAATGGTTGAAACTTGTAGAGAAGGATGCAAGACTGTTGAAATGACTTCAATTGTCAAAGTTTCTAAAATATTAAAAAATATAATATATAATTAAAAGAAACAACTACATTCTTATCTAGTCTTAGCTTTAAATTAAGAAAATGTAGGATACAACCTTTTTTTCTTTTAAACTTTTTAAATTTAGACTTCTAGATAAATAATTATAAATATATATTTTTCAAATAATAATATTAACAAGTGCCACTTAGTGGCTAGTACTTGCCTTTATAGTATTGTAATTATTGTTTTCTAGATAAAAAATTAAATGTATGTTTTATTAATGTAAATAGAAATAAATGTAGGTTTTGTTAATTATAATGTTTTAGTATTGCTAATTAGTTATATCTATGACTTAATTATAACCCTATCTCACACCCTAACTCTAATTCTATCCCTAACCCTAACCCTAACCCTAACTCTAACCCTGATAATAAATTCTAAACCATTATACTAATCCTAGACTTATCTCTAATTCTAATTATGATCGTAATACTATCCATAACTATAAACCTAACTTTAATCCCTAAATTTTAAATAAATAATATATTTAATAAATGTTCTATTTTTTATTTTACAAAAGGCTATTACCTATAGTATATTATATAGCTGAAATTAAAGGATTACATAAGCCAGAATTATAGTACTGCCATTTGTTTTTCTTATTCATATAACCCAAAAAACCACCATTTGTAACATTGGCATGTTTGTATCAAAAAATCCTATTACTTGATATTCTTTATAGTCCCCAGAATAATGTAAAACCAACAAACCAGATTATACATCACATTATATATAAGAATGGAGTAAAGTTTGAACATCATTCCTCCATTGAACCTGTATTAGCAAAGGTATCTATTCTACCACTATTAATATTGAGAGCATTGTCCCACTGCCCTTCGCCAACCTCCATAGCCCACTTATATTACTAACTATTTTATATTAAATAAATTTTAGAAATAAAATAAATATAATATATATTAAAAATAATGAAAAGTTAGATATTGTATGTTGGCAATGTTACTTCTCTTATTATTAATATAATATTGTTATATATGAAAATGATTAGTTATTACAAGTTGTTTATTTTTAATTTAATATATTTAATATATATTAAAATATAAAATATATTATATTAAACTGTTAGATTCTAAGTAAACACAAGTGCAACTAAATATCTTCATTCAAATCAATAAAAAAAATTTATAAGGAAAATCAGGTTTTGAAGGGGCCCCAAAACCCTTTACAAGGACAAAAAGATGCCCAATAAACTAAGCAAATAAAACTAGTAGCCCAAAAAGACAAAAAGCTGACAAAAGATAAAACATCAAGAACTCGTTACCAAAACAAGATGAAAAACATCAACAACCGAACTAATCCAGCAAAAAGGAATGTGACAGCTATAATATTTTATCCAAAACATTCATCGAGGCCATATTCTCCTTGATGACCTCCTCCTGCATATCTACAACCTATTTGATTTCATTTGTAGATACAACCGCTCTCCTTCTTGTTTTGCTCCTAGTCCTAAGGCATGACCCAACATTCACATCTTTCTCCATTAATGGAGTAGATTCCTTAGCTTTATCCTCCTGGTTTAGGCAATTGATTTCCTCAATCATATTCTCTAACTCACCCAAGTCTAGAAGTTTACTCGTCTAATTAAGAGCTTTTTCGTTTAGAACCACGAGACCCCTAGCTATGGTCTTAAGAGAATTATTATTGATATTAACCACCGTTCTTAAGTCCTCCATCATCTTACCAGTTCTCTCCTCCAAAATTGTTAGGGTTAGAGATGGCAGATATCTAACAATTAAATGCAGATTTAAATAATAAGTAGAGAAACTAAAACATACACAGAATAAATCATAACACAGAGAATTTAACGTGGTTCACCCAATCTGGGCTAAATCCACCAAACCGCAGCCATCCAATACTTTTATTATCTGGAGTG
>VDFB02224705.1:0-10652 GCA_007258455.2 Sequoia sempervirens
GGAGAAGAGGCTATCTCTATTCGTATCCAATTTTCATTGCATCACTTTTCATGTCATCTTTACCATCCAAAATTTGAACTCATATCCACGTTGAGGCTCTTAAATATGATAAAATGAATCGTCCATTGGAAGGTATTGCAATTTGATGATTAGAGAGATTCACCATTAGAGAATTAGGTACAAAAAATCAAGAGGACAACATACTACTAGACTAAAGCAAAGTACTAGAATGCATTCCCAAATGTGGGTTGCATATTCCTTTGTTAAAAATATCCACATGCAGTTAAAGTTGTGAGGGTTGGAGATTAAAAATTTTATTGGTTTTACCCTTTTAGGCTTAGACTATGTCCAATTCTTAAAGCAAAGGTAATGGTGCAACAATTTCTATCTTTTCAATAGAAAAATTTAAGGTACAAATTTATAAACTACAAAAACTCAGGAATGTTAATTTTGAAAAGAGTACCTATGGCATGATGCATGCCTCTTCAAATGCCATGTCTTGAAAATTCCATTAGCCATTTAACAATAAAAAATTGATAAGAAAGCAGGAAGAAGTAAGTTAATTTGGACAAACCAGTTTGAAAATGGGCTATGTGCAATATCTTTGGTAAATAGAACTCATTTACCTTTATTAGACATGGCCTATCTTATGAACCTTAGAGTATATCATTAAAAATGAAATTAAAAAGAATGTTATGACTCAACACCATAATATATTTGTGATCCCATAAAAAAGTTACATAAGACCAACCTTCAATATTATTGTCTTTGTTGTTCATTTGGCTACATGAAAAATTTGCACCTTTTAAAGAATCATCGATCTTCAGTATAAAATGAACTAGGGGGTTCCAGATGAGCACTTCTAATTTGTAAGGATTGCTCAGTTGTCTTGAACATCAATTTTTTTCTCCCCTCTACAACAATTCCTTTTTTGATGGTGTCTCTATAGCATCCAATTTAGCTTGCATGATTCCCAACAACTCACAATGCGAGGCCACCTTTTCTTCTTCTAATTAGTATCCTTATTTGAGTCTTATTTCACACTCCTCTTCAATACAGTCAAGCCCCATTTTTTCTTCTTCTCTTTTGGAGTTGTTATATAAACTCAACACACTTACAGTAGGATTAAACCCACTTCTACTTATCTACTAAATTCCACTTAACTTTAAATACAATTCTTGATATTCTTCATCGATTTTTTGAAAACCCATTACATTAGAACTACTTTGCCACACACATTTCTTTTATCTCTACCCCCTACTCTAACAACAAACACTCTACAATGAACTTTTTGGCCATTTCTTTGTAATTTGCACTCATGTTTGAACTTCACTCTAGCTATCCTAAAGATGAGATTTCAAAAGCTTGACTCTCCAACAACAAGTCCCAAAGCCACTACCTTTTATATGGACTCCATATTTATCTCTTATCACATCTAAAACACCATAAAAAATCCACCAACCTCTTCTTCCTCTTAAGTCAACTTCTCCCTTGAGAATGATTATAATCAACTAATCACACTCAGATATGAGAAGAGTTTGATTTTACTCCATATTTAGGTTTGACAACAATTTCCTATACCCTTACATCTAATTGCTCTTACAATTTTCTCATACAATTTTCTCCTATTTAGAAACTTCCCTTTTTCCTTAAATGTTATACCCCTACATCCTATTTAGTATGCAACTCCCCTATGCCAAATTCACCTTGGATGGAAAGGTAGAGACCATTTCCAAACTTCATCATTTTCTATGTAGCATGTTCAATTATAGAATTTAGGAGCATAATCTTTCACATTCCTATCCTTTAACTTTAAGTTTCCCTAAACACTTAAATTGTGTCATATTTCAAGTCTTTATCTTTCCTCATTTTAACTATTTCAAATTGTACTCCATTCTACGATATGGATTTATGTCCTTCCAATTTTCCACATGCAAAATTTACAATATGGATTCATGTCTTCCTATATGCTTCAAACACATCCTCCATATTCACACAAATCTCAAGGAGAGCAATAGCACTGAATATGCTTGATATTGCTTCCATCCATCTCTACTTGCTACCCGCTTGATGAAGATGCTGATTTTGACACAATCCACTGTTTCCCATTATTGAATGCAATATCAGTGCAGGATTGTGTTTCTTTATTAGCTTCATCCATCCTACCCTTTATTTTTTCATATGATTTTGTCTTCACCATCCAGAAAGTGCATTCGTCACCCTCACTGAGACCCATGAGATCCGGTATCAATCTGTATTCCTTCAAATGTGTCCTCTTCTAAAATAGCCTTCTTATATTAAATACTCTTCTAAATGTAATTCTATCAATCATCTTCTCATGATTCAAACTTCCAAAAAATGTAGGGATGTTAATCTATGACTGACGACCCAATTTTGGAAAGATTTAATAATCTTTTCTTTAGTCCTATACTCTTGAATTTCTATTCATTGGTTTGCATGCTCATCTTGAATATCAATTTCTTAACTCTCTTCTACAACAATTCTTCTTCCAATGTACAACTCTTCTATTTTCCCTGTCTCACATTCCTCTTTAACTCAATTAAGCACCCTACTATTGATAGGGTGAGGGCCTTTCTTGTCCTTTTCTCTCTAGCCTATTGGCTCGGACTCATTGGAATGAATGAATAGAGTAGATAGTCTTATCTAGGTAAAGGACCCAATGAAAGTATGAATGAACCAGTCCTAGGAGAGCACGAAAGAGCAACCAAAAGTGGTATAGAGATACCATCATCAAAATCAAACTCACTAATTTTATTTCTCTATTAATGTCAACTTAAATCTAACATTATTGATTAATTCTCACAAAACTTATTACATTAGATACTTTGGCAGTATTACATTAACACACACTAGACTTCTAGATATACTACAATTAGAAAGCTTGTATGATTGTGAAGCTTGTTCCTCTCTACAACCCATGCACACTACTCTACAACATGGAGGTTTAAAATTTTAGATGGGCATTTGTGCTTCTTTGTCTTCAACTTTGGTGTACACCCAAGGAGCTTTAGGTTGGCCTTCATCTTTTGCATCATCTATGTTTAGCTTTGGCATATACATAGGATATTGAGCCTATCTTTCATTTTTACATCATCTATGTCCATAGAGTGGTATTCCATGGATGCTAGAAGAGGATCCATCTTAGCATCTATGGCATTTGCATGTTCATGAAAAATTGATGATACTACTTTATGCCTTCATTGGTCTGCCTATACTGCTAGTTTGAAAGCTATTTCAAATCCCAAAATCAAAGCACCCAAAATTTTATTTGTCAACATTCTACAAACACTTAAGATAAAATACTTAAAGCTTCAGGAACATTCCCTAGGTTAATTAGATTAGCAAAACTACATCCAATGTCCAACCTTGGCTCCTTTCCTTCCCTTTCTAAATTACCACCTAGCCTTTGATCCTTTCCTTTCCTTTCAAAATTACCATCTCCAAATTCCCATTTAGTTTTTGTTATCTTAATTATTTTGTTTGTTCATTTTAAGATTGGCAACAAAGTTCATCACATCTGTGACTTTCTCCACTTCTAAATTTGAGTTGTGTGTATTTTGTTTATGGTATCATGCCTCTTGGAAGGAGAGTTCTTGTAATGAGTAGAGTGGAGATGTTTGAGCAACTATGAAATGAACACCCAAATGAGATAGTTTCTTTGGTAGTTATTGTAAAAGAAAACTTGAAAATGATGAAGAATATAGTAGTGATGAATAAGCCATAATGGAAGAATGAGGAAGGGAAGAAGAGATAATTGTAGATGAAGTAGAAGAGGCTATCTCTAGTCACATGTAGTTGTCATTGCATCACTTTTATTTTCATTTTCACCATCCAAAATTAGAACTCATATCCACATTGATGCTCTTAAATATGATAGTGAATCGGCCACTGGGAGGTATTACAATTTATTGATTAGAGAGACTCACCATTAGAGAATTATGTAGAAAAAACCTGAGGATAGAAATATGTCTACTAAACTAAATCAAAGTACTGGAATGCATTCCCAAATGTGGGTTGCATAGTCCTTTGTTAAAAAGATCCACATGCAATTAAAGTTGTAAGGGTTGGAGACTAGAATTTTTTATTGGTTTTACCCTTTTAGGCATAGATTGTGTCCAACTTTGGAAGGATAGGTCATGGTGCAATAGTTTCTATCTTTTCAATTGAAAAATGTAAGCTACAAAAAATTAGGGATCTTACTTTTGAAAAGAGTACCAATGGCATGATGCATGCTCTTCAAATTTCATGTCTTAAAAAATTCCATTAGTCATTTGATAGTAAAAAAATTGATAAGAAAGTAGGGAAGAATTACTATTTGGCCAAACCAGATTGAAAATAGGCTATGTGCAATACCTTTGGTTAATAACCTCATTTACCTTTATTAGACATGGCCTATCTTATGAACCTTAGAGTATATTAATATAATTGAAAAAGAATTTACAAAGAATGTTATGACTCAACACCATAATAAATTTGTGATTCCACAAGAAAGTTGTGTAAGACCAAGCTTCAATATTTTTGTCTTTGTTGTTCGTGTTGCTACATAAAATTTGCAGCATTTAAAGAATCATAGATCTTCAGTATAAAATCAACTTTGGGGGTTCAAGATAAGTAGGGTAAGTGATTCATAGAATCCTAGCATAAAAATAAACATTGTGATAGAATAGAGCTTGCATTTTCCTTTGAATTGAATGTAATCTCCTCACTCGAGTTTTCTGCTATTTTGAATTGTCCATTTTGAGTAGTAAAAGACAATATAAAGCTATTTTCAAAGTTTCATATGAAGTTTTAGGTTTGAGTCTGCATCTGTTTGGTACCAAAGCAAATTGTTCCTGTTCCAATGAGCCATTGTGATCCTCTATTTTTTTCTCTTCATTTCTTGTTGAGCCATCTATTTATTACTGTATCAATGTGAAGGGAATGTGATCAGCCGTGAGTATTGTGTGTGTTTAGTTGAGAAGAGTTTGCGATGTAGGAAAATAACAAGGATGAGCACGAGCCAAAGGCTATATATTGAATTTAGTGAGATTTGTATAGATAGTGGCATGGAATTTCCGGCACTGAATGCAATTTTTTGATGAAGAATATTAATCTCCCAAATACCAACTTGGCAAAGGTTTTAATGGTGAGAAGTAGTTTTTGATTAATGAAAACTAGTTGAAAGTTTGAGTTCTCTTTGGGCACAAATTTTCATTCCCAATATCTTTCCTTTTCAACTATACCATATCGATGAGGGGACTGCAATAGCAAAGTTGTAATAAACATAAATAATAAGTGAGATAATGGCTTTGAAAGGATATACTAGGAATTACAGAGTTCTTTTTGTTGTAGCTTATTGGTATTAGTGTTTCCAAGTAGTTGTCTAAGTTGAAGATTGTTAAGAGTTAAAGTTATCTTATACTGGCATATGAAGCATTAAAATTTAGGTCTTCTCCCCACATTTGTGTTAATTTCTTTGAAGGGATGAATAATAGCAAAATAATGTTGATACATGGTTAATAGATCATACATTTAGTATGGAAGAGGAGGAGATAATTACAACTCTATATTAGGACTATAGACACAGTTGTGGATCCAAATATGGAACTATCATAATGTAAGAAAAAGGATAACCAAAGTGGAAGAAAAGATAAGACAATGGCAGAGGTAGAAGCTAACAAAAGACCAAAAAAACAAGTTGCAAAAATTAGATATTGAGTTGGAAGAGTTAAGGTTTTGTTGGAGGATTATGAGACATGCAATATTAAAACAACAAAGAAAAAGAAATCTCTGCAACAAAGGCATTGAAGAGTTATGAGAAGGTGGAAAAGAATAGTGAGGATAAATATTCCATTTGTGAGAAAGAGCTATTTTCAAAGAGGATGGCTATAGAGGCAAGGATTAGCCAAGGGATAGAACTATTAGAATAGGGGAAAATTAAATCCATTGAGGATTTGGTAGAAATATTAGTGGGAGAAAGACCTTTAAATATGATTTTCCAAGAGTTTCAGAGAGGAGATAGATGAAAGGAATCAAGATGAAAAGATAGATGAGTTGGATGGAGCTATTGAGTTGTGTTACCTCGAAGAAGGGGAAGGCACTGAAGATTACAATGCAAAAAGAGAAGAGTTGGAAAACTGCAATGAAGTGAAATGCAACCTATCATAAGAGAAAGCTCAAGATGTTGTAGCAATGGAAACGATCCACATCAGAGAGGAAGCTACAACAAAGATAGAAATATTTGGGAGCCCCATATGTGATGAAGTCCTATTGGTTTTAGAGAACACAACCAACCATAAGAAACTAGAAGAATGTAAGCAGCTAGAGGAATATGTAGAGAATCCCATGATTAATGAAAAGAGAGAAGAAATGGATCATCTCTTCCTTGTAGAAGAAATGTGGATGATTAAGGAAGAGAGAAAAAACATGTTTATGATATAAAAGAGGACAAATGTAAAAAATGAGTTGCCTCGTGAACATCACACTACGCTAGGAAACAAAGGCCACCTCACAAAATTTGAAATGGAAAGCATGTCTAAATGGCATAATGCAAAAGAGGAGTAAGCACTTGTGGGGAATTTGTATTCCCTTAACTTTCTTTCTATTTGTAATGATTTATGTGCAAGTTCAACAAGAGGTGGTATGAGAGAGAAAGATCCATAATAGTTTTTAGTGGATGAGGACATCTAAGATCACAAGGAGCTTGGAAAAGAGAAAGAAAACCAATTGGCAAAGGAGCAGGATCTCTATTCTACAAGAGTCTGGAAGTGAAAGAAGAAAAAATGTGATCATCTACAAAGGTACCTAATTTAATGGAAGGGAACATCATGGCTTAGTTCTTCAAGCCAAAAGGTTGGTTCTACCATGTAGCCCAAACTCTTACCTAGATGTTTGATGTAGTAGCATCTTGGGGTAAAAGCAATTCTACATTACCAAAAGAAAAGTATAGTAGTAGTTGTGCTCTCGATTTTCTTGGAATTTTACGAGAAAATAAAAATGCTGCTATCATCATATTGTACCCCAATGAGGTAGTTTCTTTGGTGGTTATTATAGAAGAAAACTTGAAAATGATGAAGAATATAGTAGTGATGAATAAACCATAATGGAAGAGAGAGGAAGGGAAGAAGATAAGCTTGTAGATGAAGGAGAAGAGGCTATCTCTATTCATATCCAATTGTCATTGCATCACTTTTCTTGTCATTTTTACCATCCAAAATTAGAACTCATATCCACGCAAAGGCTCTTAAATATCATAAAATGAATCGTCCATTGGAAGGTATTGCAATTTGATGATTAGAGAGATTCACATGGATTAGAGAATTAGGTACAAAAAAACCAAAGAACAACCAAAGTATGTCTAATAAAATAAAGCAAAGTACTAGAATACATTCTTAAATGTGGGTTGCATATTCCTCTGTTAAAAAGATCCACATACAAGTAAAGATGTAAGGGTTGGAGACTAGAATTTTTTATTGGTTTTACCCTTTTAGGCCTAGACTATGTCCAACTCTGAAAGCATAGGTCATGGTGCAACAGTTTCTATCTTTTCAATAGAAAAATGTAAGGTACAGATTTATAAACTACAAAAAGTCAGGGATGTTACTTTTGAAAAAAATACCCATGGCATGATGCATGCCTCTTCAAATGCCATGTCTTGAAAATTCCATTAGTCATTTGACAATAAAAAATTTGATAAGAAAGCAAGAAGTACTAATTTGGCCAAACCAGTTTGAAAATGGGCTATGTGCAATATCTTTCGTCAATAAACTCATTTACCTTTATTAGACATTGCTTATCTTATTCAAACCTTAGAGTATATCATTGAAAACAAAATTAAAAAGAATTTTATGACTCAACACCATAATATATTTGTGATTCCATTAAAAAGTTGTGTAAGACCAAGCTTCAATATTATTGTCTTTGTTGTTCATGTGGCTACATGAAAAATTTGCACCATTTAAGAATCATCGATCTTCAGTATAAAATCAACTATGGGGGTTCAAGATGAGTAGGGTCAGCAATTCATAGAATCCTGGCATAAAAATGAACATTGTGATTGAACAAAGCTTGCATTTACATTAATGTTTAGAGAAACATTAGCCAGATAATGTCTACTTATTTGAAAAATATGCTTTATTAAATAACACAAATATTATGCCAAGAACCATTTCACATATCCTTTCTGAATCTTTTGCATTCATACAGCATTAAGGCACCCATGGTAAAATCCTACGAATGCTATGGTTTGTCTACTTAAACATTCTAGTGTTTCATAAAACCACAAATGCAATCAAAACTGGACTTATTTGAAAGAGCTCTATGTGCACTTGATAAAGGTTATTTAAAGCTTGATTGGGGGTTAAATTTAATAAACCTAATGCATTCTCTGTCATGTCTTGGAAAAAATCCTTGTATTAATTAAGGGGATGAGGATGTCTTTAAGAAGGAAAGATGCTAAAGGAAGGGGGAAGAGAAGCTTACTCAATAGATGGATTAGGAGTTAGAACTTGAAGAATGAAATTGACCTTCCTTTCAATCTATAGGGCGGCCCTACTATTTTATAGGGTGTCTCCTCTATAACTTAAAAAAAAAACATTATTGGAAGTCTCTTAATGTTTAGAGACATCTTTATATGGGTTTTCAAGATGGGGATGATTTTTGATGTGGGAGATGAGTACCAAGGGTTAGCATATAGGTTTTTAGGTAACCATTGAGAAGTTATACGATTATGTGATAGTTTATCAAGCATCTTTATATGGGTTTTCAAGATGGGGATGATTTTTGATGTGGGAGAGGAGTACCAAGGGTTAGCATATAGGGTTTTAGGTAGCCATTGAGAAGTTTAGGATTATGTGATAGTTTATCAAGATTTGTTACACAGTTTTTGAGTTAGTTTCATTGACCCATCTTTCATGAGTAGCAATTTATAAGAACCCAAATGTCATGAGGATGAATGGTTTTCTTAGCACTCATTGAATCTTGTGAGCATCACCTACATGCAATAAGTGATAAGTAGACTATTCATGTTCATGAGAATATGGGTCGGTGAGATTGACTCAAAATGTCTTGATGCTTCCTTCCTTCTTGTGAACCTGTTGTAACAACCGCCCCTCAGTTGCTACCAATTTTTTTTTTAAAATCAATTTAATACAAATACCATGTAGCTTAGAAGTGATGACTTCAAAACTTCTTCATTTACCATGGTGGCATCAACTAGACATCGCCACTTATTTTCATACACATGGGAGTGGTAAGCTCCCAAGGTTAAGGTCATTCCTAGACTCGGACCTAAGAGAACAAAGAGAAGTAATATTAATAGACAACAAATGCCACCCTCCTTACCTTCTTTATATTGGTCATCCCTCTTTTTGTTCTTTTATTATTTCTATTTTTCTCGCTTTATAATTTGTTTCTTCCTTTTTCTGACTTTTTGTCACTTCCCTTCACTTTTTTCTCTTCTTCCTTTCTTTACTTTATCATTCTTCTTTTTATTTCCTCATTTTTCTTTCTTCTTTTGTGTGTCTCTTTTTTTGTGTTTCTCTCACCCCAATGTGACACCCATTCTTGACCCCAACTTGGAAAAATGTGAGACCAAGGTAAGGCAAGTTAGGCATTGGGCTAGGTCACAAGGATACCCCTAAGTCAACAAAGAAAAGGAAGAAAGAGAAGTCCATACATTTATATCATTTTTTAAAGGGGTTTGTGTGTCTCTTCTTTTGTGTGTCTCTCACTCAATGTGACACCCATTCTCAACCCCAACTTGGTAAAATGTAAGACCAAGGTAAGGCGAGTTAGGCGTTGGGCTAGGTCGCTAAATTAACAAAAAAAGAAAAGAAAAATAAGTCCATGCATTTTTATTGTCTTTGAAAGGGGTTTGTGTGTCTCACCCCAGCATGACACCCATTCCCAACCCCAACTTGGCAAAATGTAAGACCAAGGTAAGGTGGGTTGAGCGTTGGGCTGGGTCGTAGGGATACCTTTGAATCAACAAAAAAGAAGAAGAGAAGTTCATACATGTTTATCATCTTTGAAAGGGGTTTTGTGTGTCTCTTCTTTTGTGTCTCTCTCCCCAGCATGACACCCATACTTGACCCCAATTTGGCAAAATGTAAGACCAAGGTAAGGTGGGTTAGGCATTGGGCTGGGTAGTAGGGATACCCTTGAGTCAACAAAAAAAAAAGAAGAAGAAAGAGAATTCCATACCTTTTTATCATCTTTGAAAGGGGTTTTGTGTCTCTCACCCCAGCATGACACCCATTCTCGACCCCAACTTGGCAAAATATAAGACCAAGGTAAGGTGGGTTAGGTGTTGAGTTCGGTCGTAGGGATACCCCTAAGTCAACAAAAAAAGAAAAAGAAAGATAAGTACATACCTTTATATCATCTTTGAAAGGGGTTTTGTGTCTCACCCCAAGATGACACCCATTCTTGACCCCAACTTGACAAAATGTAAGACCAAGGTAAGGCAGGTTAGGCGTTAGGCTGGGTTGCAAAGATACCCCTAAATATAATTATAAATATATTATATAAAATTATAGTATAATATATTATATTTGTATTTATATTATAATATATATAGTTATAAATATATATTTATAATACAAATATATATTTGCATAGTATATATAATATAAAATAATATAAATATAATA
>VDFB02224710.1:0-47642 GCA_007258455.2 Sequoia sempervirens
TTGAATGATGCTGATAAAAGTAGGGGATCTCAGATTGCTGATGATAGTAGGCTTGATCGTATGAATTTTATTAATGATAATTTGTTACTGGACCTAGATTTTGGGGGAGCTTCCTACACTTGGTCTAGTAGGTGGTCTGGAGATGCGCTAATACATGTTAAATTGGATCAGGCTCTTATCTCTTTGGATTGGCTGCATGTTTATGCTTGTTCTTTGTCTGCTCTTACCAGGGTTGGATCAGACCACTTTCCTATTGCTTTGAATGCTGATCCTTTTGGGCATAAAAAGTCTTTTCCTTTTCAATTTGGGAAGATGTGGATTGATCATCTTGATTTGCGCCTTAAGATTGCTCAGTCGTGGAATATCAATGTTGATGGTTTGGCCATGTTTAAAGTTGCCAAGAAATTAGCTTCAGTGAAGCATAATTTGATTCAGTCGAATAAGGACTCTTTTGGTAATGTCTTTGAGGAAAAGTTGGATGTGATGTCTAATTTGGATATTGTGCAACAATCTTTGTAGGCTTCAGGGGCTGATGTAGTGTTACTTAAGGAGGAGAGTGAGCTTTTGTCCAGGTTTCATTATATTGTGGCTATAGAGGAGGAGTTTTGGAAGCAAATGTCTCATGCTATTTGGATTCGTAGTGGAGATAAAAATACACGGTTCTTCCATCTCACTACCATGAAACATAGATCTTCGAATAGTATCTCTAAAGTGGTGGTGGATAATTCTTCTATTGAGGAAGATGATGATATTAGATCTACGACTTGTTCCTTCTTTGAGAACCTTATATCTGAGGAAGGTCTATTAGATCCTATTTGCCAAGAAGGTTTTCTTAATGTTATTCCTAGTTTGGTGTCAGAGGAGGAGAATGACTTCTTGTCTGTGATTCCTTCGGATGAAGAAATCAGAGAGGATGTGTTCTCGTTTGAAGGTAATAAGTCTCTGGGTCTGATGGTTTCCCCCTATTATTTTTCCACTATTTTTGGGAGATTATCTCCAAGGATGTGATCAATGCCACTAAGGAATTTTTTGGTAGTAGAAAGCTTTTGAAGGAACTGAGCTCCACTTTTATTGTGTTAATCCCTAAGAAGCCTAGTGCTAAGAGGTTTGGTGATTTTAGACCTATTAGTTTATGCAATTCTATTTATAATATCTTCTCTAAGGTGCTTTCTTTGAGGTTGCAAAGGGAACTATCAAAGATTATTTCTCCCCAGCAAAATGGGTTTGTGCTTGGTTAGCAGATTCTAGATTCTATTATCATTCTTCAAGAGAATATTCACTCTTTGAAAGTTAACAAGAAGCCTGGTCTTATTTTGAAACCATATTTGGTCAAAGCCTATGATCGGGTGAATTGGTGATTCCTTTGTAGTATCCTTAGGGTGTTTGGGTTCTCGAATAGGGTGTTTAAATTACTGTGGCAGTTAATTTCCACTCCTTCTTTTGCGGTGCTCATTAATGGGTCTCCTTCGGCCTTTTTAAAAATATTGCGTGGTTTGTGTCAAGGGGACCCTATCTCTCCTTTTTTTTTTCATAATTATGGTGGAATATTTGGGTCAGTATCTTCTCTAGGCGATGGCTAATGGAGCTTTCAAAGGAATTTACCCTTCCTCGCATCAACTTTGCTGCACTCATCAACAATTTGTGGATGATTCATTATTCTTGTAGAGGCTTCTATGGTGGTGGCTAAGTCCATCCACCTTATTCTTTAGAATTATGAGTTTTCTTTGGGTCAAAAGGTAATTTTTCCTAAAATCACTACGTTCTTTCTTAATACGCCTGAGCTTCATCAATTGAGGATTGTTGGTATTCTTGAATGTGGTATTGGGGAGCTTCCTTCTTCTTATTTGGGACTTCCTTTATGTTCTAATGGTGTCCCTGACTCCTTTTGGAATAGTATCATTAATAAGTTTAACTCAAAACTTGTTGGTTGGAAGAGTGCTTTGCTTAGTCAAGTTGGTAAAATTTAGTTAATCAAGTCTTCTCTCCAAAATCTACCGGTTTATGCCTTAAGTTTGTTCCAAATTCCTAGAATATTTTGGGAGAAAATTGAGGGAATTCAAAAAAGGTTCTTATGGTCTGGCGTGGAGGAGAAGAAAAGGTTACATTTGATGTCTTGGGATGAGGTGTGTAGATTGAAATCCCAAGGTGGTATAGGGCTGCGTAAGTTGAAGGATTTTAATTATGCTCTAATGGCTAAACATCTTTGGAACCTGCTTGTGTCTGATAAAGAATGGGCGACCATTTTTTCTTCTAAGTATTTGAGGGGAGTGGATAAGTTCCATGACTTTTTCAAGGAGAACTTTTTTCCTTCACAAGGGTCATATGGAACTATATGATCCAGGTTTGCTCAATTGTGGCGGTTGGTTTGAGGTGGACTTTGGGAAATGGCAGAAGGATTTTCTTTTGGAAAGACTGGTGGATTGGGCACAAACCTTTGAGGGATGAGCCCTGGATGGCTCCTTTCATGGATTTTTGTGTTAGAGAATGGGGTGTCTTGGTTGCTGATTATATTAGGCAGGGCCGTTGGATTGGTCTTGATGTGGTTAATAGGGACTTGAAGCCACTTGCTGATTTTTTTTCTTTGAAACATATTCCTTTGGAAGCTTAGGAGGATTATGTTATTTGGAGGTTTTCTTCTAATGGGAAGTTCTCGGTGTCCTCTACTTTTTCTTCTTTGTTCATTTGGTAGGTACCCTACCGTTCTGGGGTCATGTGTGGAATGGGAAGCTTCTGTCAAAAAATAATATAAGATAAGATTCTTACCTTGAATAATCTAGTGAAAAGAGGTATGGCTTTGTCGAATAAATGTTTCTTATGTAAGGAAAATGTGGAGGATTGTCTTCACTTGGTGACTAGATGTAGTTTTACTTGGGATGTTTGGTCTCATATTTTCAATCTGTGGGATATTGCGTGGGTGTTTCTTCAGTCCTTTGCTGAATTATGTTCCCAATGGCTGTCTCCTTCTCAAAACCTGACCCTTTCTTTGTTGTGGTCTCTTATTTTTCCACATGTTGCTTGGGGTGTTTGGAAGGAACATAATAACAGGGTTTTCTGTCAGCATGAGTTGTTGCCTTCTAGGCTGGTCTTTAAAATCTGTAATGCTCTCAAAGAGAATTTCGTGTCTGAATTCTTGAAGATTCCTTCCTTTAATTTGAAAGTGGTGGTTTCTCCCTATGATCTGCTTGTGGGTAAGAGATGGAACCTTTCTTGTGATCTTTCTAATCCAGTGACTAAAGTGAAAGAGCCTAGGGAGGGGGTTTGGTGGAAGGCACCAGTGATTGGATGGTATAAAGTTAACTTTGATAGTGTATCTAAGGGAAATCCAGAGCATGAATTTTGTGGGGGAGTGTTACGTGATGAAAATGGTAGGTTTGTCTCCATAGTGGCGCTCCCTTTGGGAAACCAGATAAACCATTTTGCGGACGCTGCAGTAGCCTATCATGGCCTTGTTTTGGCTAAAAAATAGGGGGTTTCTAAACTTTGGTTGGAGGGGGATTCTCTTAATGTTATAAATTACCTCTTGAAAAAATGCCCTCCATCTTGGTCTATTGCTAATTTTATAAATGATTCTTTAATTATCCTAAATTCTTTTGAGGAATTTAAAGTTACTCATGTTTTCCATGAAGCTAATAGATTGGCTGATGGTGTTGCCAACGTGGGGGTGGTGGAGAGAGTTGATTGGGGTTTTTTTGAATCCCTTTCTCTTAATCTTAAATGTCTATCTAATGATGACCAGATGACTTGTTTTTAAGATTGATGTTTTTTGGGAAAGGTTCTTCATTATGTTTCATAGTTGGATTATGCACGAGGAACCTTTGGCCTATATGTTTTATTATTATCTCCTTGGTTTCTATATTATGGAGGACTGGCAGCGTAAGAAGGGCAGTACTTTGAATGAATTGCCCACACGTATTGTGGGTGTAATTTGTGTTGCTTTGTGGAGAGTTTGGTTGTATTTTCTTAACTCTCTGGTGCCATTGGGGTCTGTAACTTTTCATGCTGCCATGGGTGGAGACTGATGTAGAATTGAACCAAGTTCTTGTGAGGATTTTCAGAATAATCCTGTTGTTTGGGAGCATTTGGAGTTGGGTGGAGTTATGTAGTTTATGTAGAGAATTCAAGGTCCAGACGCTGATGCTACAGATTTTTTTGTGAAAGGTTGGAATGGGAGGACATTGCATTATAAGGGTGTGGAGTTTCAAATTGATGAGGATTTCATCGTGGAGGCCATTGGTCTGGCAGTCTCTGGGAGGAAATTTTATAGAGATAGGAAGTAGCTAAAAAGGCTTGTGTGAATTTCAAGTACGGCGAGAAGAAGAAGCTTTGGGAAATTGGGAGTGGAGACTACACTCACAAGTATTTGAAGTTGTTATGGAGGGACCTCGTGTTGGCCATAATGCACTATTTTACGCTTGAAGGTAGATTCTCTACTATTTATAGCTACCATTTTATGCTTTTGAATCATTTTAGGCACAAGGTGTTGGTCTCCTTTCCCTTCTATTTGTTAATTTCCATGGAAAAGAGCATTGAAGATCACAAAAAAAACCCTAAGAAGGTGGTTTTACATGAGGGTCTTATGAATCTCTTGTTTTCTCACATTAAGCCTAAGTTAATTGTGGCTTCTCCAAAAACCCTTGGTAAGAAGGCCGTTAAATTTTTTGGGTATGATACGGGTGACTCTGCCACAAAATGGGTTGGAAGTTCTGAGGAGGAAGAGTCAGAGTTTGAGGAAATGTCTGTGGACTCTGAGGAAGGGAATGAGGTCTCAGATGAGTGGAGCAAGGGCTATGAAATAGATGTGGAGTTGCAGGTCTCCATGGAAAAGTCTATGAGGAAGATTTCGAAAGGAAAATATAAAGGTGAAAATAAAGATAAGCTTTCAATTAAAAGGAAGATGGAGGTGGCACCTAGTTCTAGTGATAAACCCTTGTTGTGTCCTAGAGAAGGTGGTGTGATGAATGTTGATGTTGAGAATATGCCTGTTGGGGATCCTATGCCCGGGAAGGTGGAAATTTCCTTTGTGACTGTGTTTAAGGATTCTGAGGATGTGGATTTGTGTTTGAAGGTTCTTGGTGGTGTTGGTAATGCTTGCTCTGTTGAGTTGTTGAAAGGGCCTAGGCCTATGGAGGTGTAGGGAATGGAGGTGGTAATGCATTCTCAGGGGTTATCTCTAGTTGATCAGGAAATTAATTTGGAGCAGCTAGAAGTATTAGCTAATTTAGCTAACTTGCCTGATAAGGAGTGGATCAAGGTGGATGTGGTGGAGGTCAAGGAATCCCCTGTTGAAGAGGATGAGGAGCAAAAAATGGATAGGACAGATGCTCATGGTAACATTGAGCCTAATGATCAGCCTCCTATTAACTGGGATGATGTGAATATGAACATGTTCTACAAGATGGCCAAGGATGGGACAATGAATTTGTTGTCTCTAGTGAAGTGGTTATGTTTTGAGGTTAAGGAATTGAATATTCAGGTAAAGAATTGGTAGGAGATATGTGTTGCTATTATTCGTGGTAATCAAAAGGAGTGGGCCATTAAAGGAAAAGTCAAATCCATGAATGTAATGCTAGACAAGCTGGTTATTGATGTTGATCATCTAGGGGTTTCTCATGAGGAGAGGATTTCTTGTCTAGAAATACAGGTCAATAAAATTTTAGAGGATCATGTTGCCAATCTTGAGGAGAGAACTGGTAAGATGATGGATGACTTAAGAATTGTGGTTAATATCAACAATAATTCTCTAAAGACTACAACTAGGGGTCTCTCTATTTTAAATGAAAAAACTCTTAATTGGACAGGTAAACCTCTTGACTTGGGTGAGTTAGAGAAAGTGATTGAGGAAATCAACTACTTGAACCAAGAGGACAAAGCTGAGGAGTATGCTCCAGTGTTGGAGAAAGATGTGAATGCTAGGTCGTGCCTTAGGACTAGGAGAAAGACCAAAAAGAGAGAAGCTATCTCTGTGGAAGAGATCAAAGAGGTTGTGGATATGCAGGAGGAGGTCATCAAGGAGAATATGGCCTCAGTGAATTTCTTGGAAAAAATTCTATAGCTGACGCGTTCCTTTTTGTTGGATCAATTGGGTTGTTGTTGTTTTGCTAATGGGTTCCTGTTGTTTTATCTTTTGTCAGCATCTTGGTTTTTTGGGTTGTTGGTGTTTATTGCTTAGTTTTTTTGGAAACTTTTCATCCTTGTAAAGGGTTTTAGGGCCCCTTAAAAACTTGATTTTCCTTATAAAAAACTTCAAGATTCATACCCATACAAATCCATGAATGATGTCATCTCGATTGGCATGTGATGCATTTTTTATAACAATACTCCCCTATATGGATCCATCTAACCCATCTATTATGTTGATCGACAAGATAGCTCCTCAAGTAATCTTCTACCTATTTATTTACAATATTCATTTTCCCATCTATTTATGGGTGGTAGATGGTATTAGGTGTGAGCTTAGTTCTAACCAAATAAATTTTTTATTTCCATAATAGGTTAAAGAACGAGTTATCTTTGTCACTTATGATGCTCTTGGGTAATCCATGGAGTCTTAGTAGTTAATTAAATAATATAAAAGAAAAATGTAATGCCTAAAAATATGTAAAAATAGTATATAAATGTGCATACTTTGTGGTTCTAACAATAAAAATATATATTCAATCCTTACCATGGAATTTAGGAAGTTTGGTGATGAAATGTATTGAAACAATTTGCCCTTTCTATTTCATGATAGGTAAAAGTTGCAAAAGACATGTTGGGAATATTTTCTTAGATTTTATTTTGCTAAAAAAACAAATTCTCTAATATGACTAAGGAAATTGTTCTTAATTCATTTCTATGTAAATATTTCCTTGATCTATTTATATGTTTTGAAAGACATAGGGTGACACGTCAAGGGAATATCATGAACTACTCTCAAAATCTTCCTTTTTACTCTTTATTCTACCACCAAGTAGATTATTCCAACAATAAGTAGAAAACACAATCTCAACATATGTTTCTTAATTTATGCCCTCCAATCAATAGATATGTGAGGCATTGAACTCGAAGTTGGTTCCCTAGATAATACATTTTCAACCACATTCTTCTTTCCTTTAACATATTCAATGTCAAACCATACACTTAATTTTTTCTTACCCTTTTTCTCATCCATTTAGATCCTTCTACCTAAGAAAATACTTCAAGTTTTTGTGATCAATATTGACCACAAATCAACCACCCACCAAGTATTGCTTGAATTTGGTTAATACACACATGATAGCTAGGATTTCCTTATAATATATTGAGAATTTTCTCTCCACCACCTTGAGTTTAGCACTCTCAAATAAAATGACATGTTTATTCTTTGAATAACAACTCCAATTACCTCCCTTAATGCATCACACTCCAAAATAAATGGAAGAGATAAATCTAGAATAGCTAACATGGGATAGGAGATCATTACCTCTTTTATTTCATCGAATATTCTTTAAATAACCTCATCTCATATGAAATCTCCCTTCTTAGATTGGTTAAGTTGGTGGCCAGTTGACAAAACCCCTTAAAAAACCTTCTATAGTAGATGTAAAGGCCAAAAAATCCTCACAGTTACATTAAAGTCTTTGGGGGAGGCTAATTTATAATTTATTTGATCTTTTTCCATATCGACCTACACTTCCTTTACACTGATGATGTGCCCCAAATATAATATATGTCATAATGAACTCACATTTTGACTCCTTTGTAAAAATAATTTATGCAAGCTTCCAAAATTCCAACCACATCATCAATATGCTACAAGTGCTCCTCCCGCATCTTGTTGTAGATAATAATTTCATCAAAGAAGCCAATGATAAAATTTCTCAATTGCTTACAAAAAATTGGTTTATGAAGGAATGGAAGGTTGTAGGAGTATTTGATAGATTGAACAACATAACCAAAAAAATTTAATGCCTATAATGGTACAAAAGGCTATCTTTTTTATATCGTACTCTTGAACTTTGATCTAATGGTAGCCTAATTTGAGATCTACCTTTGAAAAATATATAAATTGGTGGAGATTATTGCAGATTTATTTGAGATATTTGATTTATTTAATCAAATAAGAGGACTTTGGGGATTTAATTAAACAAATTGATTTCTTTAATTAAATAAGAGGACTTTGGGGATATAATTAAACAAATTGATTTATTTAATTAAATAAGAGGACTTTGGGGATTTAATTAAACAAATTGATTTATTTAATTAAATAAGAGGACTTTGGGGATTTAATTAAACAAATTGATTTATTTAATTAAACAAGAGGACTTTGGGGATTTAACTAAATAAATTAATTTATTTAATTAAATAAAAAGACTTTAGTGAATTAATCTAATAAATTACTTTATTTGATTAATAGAGGAAATGATGTTAATTGATCAGAATTAGATGCATGATGTCGATTAAGATTATTTGCATGTCTACATTTTTCCCCTCTTTGAAGCAATGTACCTGCTGCATTGGTTCAAAGAATAACCTTGGTGAGATCAAAATTCAAAAAATTTATGATTTTTTTTATGCCCTAGTAGAAAATATGCTAGTACACTGCCCCCTTGAAGATCAGGCGAAAATTCCAATTTTTAGGTCAATCTCACGATAAAGATTTAGGATTAGTTCAACTCAAAGGGAACTAGAAAGCTCAAATATTTAATGTAGACTGATTTGATGATGTATAGAAAGTCATCGACCATGGTTAACCTTATGTCTATTATGATATATCATACATATTTAATACTTGGATAAAAATGTTAAAGATAAAAGAATAAGTAGAATAAGAGGGATCAACCCTTGAGTCTGAGAAGATGCAGAAGTCCAACAAGTCTATGAATTGTCGAGACTTTATTAGATATGATGATGAATGATGATGGTTTTCTTATCTAGGGATTGGGGATGTAAAGAGCATAACTTTCCTTATGTTTGATAATGCACATATATACGATGCATCAAGGTACAAACAACCAGGATTGTGTGGTATCTAGTGTGATGGACTTTGACTCAAAAAAATAGATAGGAATATTCTTGTTCATACTTGACATATGGAAACCTCACTAGGATGTATTTCAGAATTTTCAAACATATTGGACCAAAACATAGAAAGGCATAACCTATCAATGAAATAGTCAACAAGTTGTCTAAAACTTCTTCCATACACACCTACCAAAGCAAGTATTCGCCAAATTATGTTACAAAAACGTCCAACAAACACAAAAAACAAAAGATAATGATCAAAACCCCATTCCTCTCTCTCTAATTTTTTTTTAGATAGACATCCTTGAGAGGTCATAGGAATAGGTTCAATAAAATAAATCACAAGAAAAGATCAAGTAAACAAACAATTCAATGTTCTCCATACCGCTAGCCAAGACTAAACTATGGTGAAGTCTGATATTGATGTCCATTGTAGGAAGGATGCATCCTAGGACATGATGTTATCAGATGATTTTGAGACTAATGGGATGATGGGCTATTGATACCAAGAATTGACCAACTTGTTTACCTACTGACCTAGACTTGAGACCTTGACATTTGGGTTTACACTTTTAAATTTTCTATACTTGTCTCTAATTGTTTTGCCAAAGGTTGAAGGTGACGATTGATTTATTATGGATGATTGATTATTGTGGGTGAAACGAAATGAGGTGGATGGATTTTTTCAAATATTTGGATGTTTTTGATGTTTTATGAGGCTATTTTTTTTGGGGGAGGTTATTTAAATGTTTTTTGTATTTTTGTGTCTCAGGGGCTGATCAAAGATTAGCCTTGCCTACATTTAAGCTCAGAGATGACATAGTTCAGATAATGACTCAGTGCTCTATTTTGGGAATGTTGAATAACCATGTCCTTTCAAACAATAAGCTTAGTGGCACCATTCCAAGTGAAATTTGTGGTGGATTCAAGAAAATAGCTTTTCCTAATTATGTGTATTTACAACATTTAGATCTTTCACAGAATGCTTTGGTTGGCAGTATTCTTGAGAAAATTGGAGATTGAATTTGCAATGGTTGAGTTATCTTTACAGGGAAACCTGCATACTAGTCACGTTCCTTAGCAACTTTTTCTTCTTGGAAATCTTACTCTACTGGATGTCTTTTAATCTTCTTAGTGGACCCATTTTACCTGATTTTGCAAAACTTCAAAACCTCCAAAGCCTCAGTTTGTCTAATAACTAGTTCACTGGTAGTATTCCAATAGAGTTGGGAAATAGTTCAGATCTTGTGAGTCAATGTTTATTGAAGGTGAAAGGGAAATGGGATGGATGTTCTTGGTATTTTGAAATGTTTCGAGGCTGTTTTGGGATTTTTGAAATGTTTTACAAATGTTTTGATTTTCAAATTTTCTAATGTTTTGGTATTTTCTGAGATTTTGACCAAGAACCTAACCAAGACCTATCCTAGGGGACTCGAGGGCTTATCAACCTATGTACATACGCATAAAGACCACGTAGTTTGATTGACTTGACCAATTAGATGAAGATATGCATAGATAAAAGATGACATTTTATTATAGCCAGGACTCTAAAGGATTGACCTAGGGTGTCTCGGGGCACATGATGATGGACTTTCCGTTCAAAGCTTAGAGACCTATAGTTCGACAAGATGGCGCTATTTTTGACTTTTCTAATTTTTTTGACCTATTTTTGGATTTTGATATGTTTTGAATGTTTTTGGGTTTTGTGATTTTTACGATATTTTGGATTTTATTTCTGAATGTATTTGGATTTTTGATTTATGAATGTTTTGAGTTTATGATTTAATGAATGTTTTGGATTTTTGATTTTAATTTTAAGGAAGATTTCAAGAATATACATGAATTTGATCAATGTAGGTATAAGAACATGCCCCTAGCGTGGTGCGATAGTCTACTCCGATATAGGTAGGATAAACTAACCTTGGGAATGGGCCGAGTAGTACTAGGAGGGATCATGATATGAACACATGATCAAGCTATGATGCATATGTGGATGGGTGATGGATGGAGATATGGAAGTGTGATAGATTAATGATGCAAAAAGTTGTAGAGATCATGGTGGATGGAAATGAAAACTTATTTACGCGCTTAAGGAGGCACCTATTTCGCGAATTTTCACCAAGGTACTAAGCGCCACCAAAGTGGTGGTTTTCACTAGAAGGGCAATTTTTTTTTCTTTTCGCAATTTTCAATCCTTTTTCATATTTTTTGTATTTTGGATTTAAACTTTACAATTTTAGGTATAATTTTTTTGAGATGGGAGCTATTGATAGGCTCCTGTAGGGGTTCACCTTCGGGTGTAGATAGTTGATATGCTCCTGATTTGTAGCTTGTTGTGATGATGAAGGGTCCCAACCAATTAGGTTCAAACTTTCCCTTGCTATCTAGATTTGGTACATTCTTTTGATTCTCCTTTAATACAAGCTCTCTGACTTGAAAGGTTTGACTCCTGATCTTCTTGTTGTAGCTCCTCTTGAGATGGTTCTGATAGACTTGTAGGTGGTTTAGAGAATCCATGTTCTGCTCATCAAGTAGTTCTAGCTCATTCAACTGTGATACCCAATATTCTTCATCAGGGATGAGATTTTGCAATGATATTATTAAGGATGGGAGCTTGACCTCGATAGGAATTATAGCTTCTGATCTGTAGACCAAGGAGAATTGGGTTGCACACGTAGGTGTGAGGATAGTGGATTTAGTATTAGGCCCATAAGGTAGAGTTTAGGCACATGAAGTGATAGTCATGACCGGTGTCATTAAGCTGTCTTCTTCTGATTTTCAAAATGGTCTTATTGGTAGCCTGTTGGTTTGTTTCCTTGGGGGTAGTATGGAGTGGAAAAGCAATGTTGGATATTGAACTTTTGGCATAGGTCTCAAACATCCCAGTTTTTGAAAGGTGTCCCATTATCTAAGATAATGGCTTGAGGGACACCATAGCGGAAAATTAAGTAGTTCAAGATGAACTTGGAAATTTTCTTTCCTGTGATGTAGGTCATGGGAATGGCCTCTACCCACTTCATGAAGTACTCTGTGGCGGTGATGATGAACTTATATCCACTAGATGAAGTGGGTGTGATTTTTCTGACAAGATCGAGCCCCCATTGTGAAAAGGGACAAGGTGTAATGATTGGGTGGAGCTCACGGTGGTGCACATGGATGACATCCCATCTTTGTGTGCTTTGTAGAACCTCGGACATAGTCATGAGCTTATTTTTCATTGAGCGCCAAGAGTACCCGGAGTCCTCAGCGGTTTCCTAGCCAAGGTCACTTAGCACTTTGAATGCTTGACCCACAAATGCCATTGTGTACCTCGGTTAAAGCAGTCAAAGCTTCCTTAGGATTAAGGCATCGTAACAAGGTACCCTCTATACTCCTACGGTATAGGGTGTCTCCTAAGATAACAAAGCAGGATGACTTCTTCACAAAATTTTATTTTAAGGTTTGGTGTTATATCAGTGGGGAGAACTCCTATTCTCAAGTAGGTGTATATATCATGATACTAGGGATCACCAGGACCAACGATTTTACACACAAATTTAGACTTTGGTACCTCAAATGTTGGTACGAGAAGCTACTCTACAAGGAATTCTTGCTTAGGAATGGAATTTGCATGGTATATCTGTGTAATCAATTGTTTCCACATTCCGTTGATCACATTGTTTTCTCTTGGTATTTTCTCAAATGTGATGTCAATGAAGAACTCTTTGAGGCTTTCCACCAATTTCTTGTATGGAGCCAACTTTTCATCCTTCGATTGGTATTCATCATTGACCTGGTTGATGATTAGTTGTGAATCTCCATAGACTTTGAGTGCCATGATTTTCCACTAAAAGCCCCTTTATTCTAAGTCCTATGATAAGGGCCTCATACTTTGTAATGTTGTTTGTGCAAGGAAAAAGACAACTTATATGATTTGAGTATGCAATATCCTTGTGGTGTAATGAAGAAGACTCCATCTCCTAACCCATGCTATGTGTAGGATCCATCAAAATATACTTTCTAGTGATCTGCTACACTTATATTAAAGATGGATTCATTAGGGAACTCTAATATCAGTGGGTTTTCTGAATACATTGGCGCCTTTGCCAACTGATCTACAATTACTTGTCCTTTAATGGCCTTCCGTTCTACATACTCAATGTCATGTTCTATCAGGATCATAACCCATTTAGTTGTTTTCCTTGTGAGCGTTGCTTCAAAAAGTAGGTATTTGAGTGGGTCAATCTTGGCAATGAGTTTTATTTGATGGGCTAACATGTAGTGCCTGAATTTTTGTGAGGAAAACACTACTACTAGGCAATCCTTTTCAATGGATGTGTAATTCAGCTCATGTCCCACAATGGTTCTACTAATGTAGTAAATAGCTCTCTCCTTACCATTTTCATCATGTTGACCTAAGAAAGTGCCAAGGGATGTTGTTGTTGCCGATATATACAGGATCAATGGCTTGCCTGGAATTGGTGGCATGAGAACTAGTGGTGTGAGCAAGTACTCCTTGATCTTATTGAAAGCCTGGTCACATTTATCATCCCATTTGTATGCTACCCCCTTGTGGAGTAGATGAGAATATGGGATAGCCTTATCTACTAATTATGTTATAAACTGGCGGATGGATTGGAGTTTTCCCTACAAACCCCTTAACTACTTCAATGTCCTTGGTGCCTCCATCTTGAGGATTGCTTTGACTTTGGCGGGGTCTATCTTGATTCCTCTCATAGATACAATGTACCCTAGTAACTTTCCTAATTGTACCCCAAAGACACACTTTTTTGGATTAAGCCTAACCTTGTATTCTTCTAGCCTATTGAAGATGGAGCTTAATGTTGCTATGTGATCTCAAAATTTCTTTGATTTAGCCAATATGTCATCTGCATAGTCTTCCATGGTTTTGTGAATCATATCATGGAAGATTAGGGTCATAGCCCTTTGATAGGTAGATCCTATGTTTTTCAACCCAAATGACCTCATATTCCAACAGTATGTCCCCCATGGACAAGTGAAAGTTTTCTTGTGTTGGTCATCCTTAGCTATCATGATTTGATTTTACCCTAAGAATCCATCCATCAGTGATAGCATTTCATGCCCTATTGTTTGATCCACAATCATGCCAATATTGGGAAGAGGGAAGTCATCCTTGGGGAATGCCTTGTTTAGGTCCCTGAAGTCAGTGCAGATTCGAATGCCCCTAATGGGCTTTGAAATAGGTACAATATTTGAAACCCACTTTGGATAATCAATTGGCCGTATGAAACTAGCATCAAGGAGATTTTGTAATTCCATCTTGACCAATAATTTTATTCGTGGATGCATCTTTCTTAGTTTTTTCCATACTGGTTTTGCTTTAGGATTGATAGCTAGATGGTGAACCACAACTTCTTCGAGACCAGGAATTTCGGCATAGGTCCATGATAATTTTACCTTTCTTTCCCTTAGAAAAGCAACTAGGATTTCCTGTTCTTCTGTGAGAAGTGATTTTGCATAGAAGGTGATATGTGGCATATCTTTTGTTCCCAGGTTGACCAAATTACACTTTTCTTCTAAGACTACTAACTTCTCCTAATGATTAGCACTAAGGGGAAGATTGAATCCCTCATCCTCTGGGGCCTCAAGGAGATTTTCACCATTGGATGCATCCTTTGTTTTTACTATTTTTGGGTCAGAGAATGCCATAGTGTGGTTTTCACTCAAAGACCTAGATATTATTCTTAAATTTTCAATTTTGCGACTGAGGAATTCAATCATTTCCCCATAATAGGCATGTGTGTCTAGCTCAATGTCAAACCAAACCTTGTGATCTCTTCATGGTATAGTATCTCAAAATCCCGTGAATTCTGAAAGAGCCTCATCATTTTTGAATGTGTCCAAAATTGGTGGTCCTCGTTGGTCGTAATCGATGAGTTGGGGATAGACTAAGTTTAGCTCATGGGTTTGGTTATTTGACTCAAAAGATAGGGTACTAATCATGAGAAGGGAGGAATCCTCAAATAGCATGGGCAAGTCAGTTATGGGATCCTCATCATTGCACACATCGGTTATGTCAAAGATAAAGTTATCTATGACTTGACCTGTGGATACTGGTAACTGAAGAGCGAATGTTGATAACTAAGGGGGAGTTTTGACTGTTTTAATTGGGGCACCTCTGCCAAGTATGGTTACCTTAGGAGGGGTACATCTGAGGCCAAGATTTCTCATACGCATCTTAGGAATGAGTGGTACTAGAAAACCATTATCATTCCTTCTAAGTTTCTTGTTCTTGTTATAACCCCATCCTTGCATTATCTGCAATCCTTTGCTATTATCATTCATGGGAAGATCAGGTACGAGCCTTTCATCTTGGTACAAAAAACTTGATATGTCCTTTTCATCCACTATTTCCTGACTTAGGTCACCCTAACATCTAAATCTGGAAGGGTCTGCTTTGAAAGTTTGGGCTGAAGTGTTATTTGGATGGGGTTTCCCATGAGATCTAGGAGATTGAGGTAACTCTCCTATTATGAAGGCACTCTTCTTCATTTTGTAATCCCCACACCCATTGTCTTGGACAATGACTTTGATATCAGAGATGTTAGGAATGGTGGGTGACTTTTTCTTAGAAGTGGAGGCTAAAGTAGTTGGGTCTATATATGGATTTGTAGGGCCCTCATCCTTTTTTGGGACTTGAGGAATTTTGTAGTACTTTGCTTCTAGATTTTTGCAATAATAAAATGGCTCGGGATTACCATGGATTGTGACCTCTTGGTTTTGATAGGGAAACTTGACACACTGATGAAAGGTAGATGCAACTGCTTACATCCCATGGATCCATGGACACCCTAGGAGGATATTATAAGGAAAATCAAGATCAAGGACTTGGCATGTGGTTTCCATAATTGCTAGCCCTACTTGAATAGGGAGTTGAATAGTGCCTTGAGACACTATTTCCTGATCATCATATGCCCTAATCGTAATACCTTTACCTTTTTCAATGACGTCCTCAAAGAATCGTAGATTCTTTATGAGCTTGAGAGAACAAATATTTACACCTGCACCCCCATCCACCAAGACCCTTTTGACTTTTTTTTTATGGACCAAGACCTCAAGATGGAGTGCACGATTATGAGATGGTTGTGTTGGGAGGTCCTGATCAGAAAATGTTAGGAGATGTGGTTTGGTGATGTGTCCAACCATAGCTTGGAACTAATCTGCATCAAGATCTGTGGGGACAGTGGATGAAGCCAATGCTTCCTCTAAGATTATTCTATGTGTAGGTGAGATCTTTAGTAACTCCATGATGGAGATCTAAGTGAGGGTTCTTTTCAGTTGGTTCAAGACATTATAGCCATTGGGAATGGATTTCGTATTAGAGGTTGATGCCCTGGATGGTTGGGATGGTCTAGCAATGGTAACCTTGATGCCACATGTGGTGACTCCACAATCAACTTTGGCTCCCTTAACATTAACAACAGTGACCCATTCATCTAAGGATGCCATGACACGATCGTAAACATGGTTTACATTGCCATATTTCACCTTTCCATGGTTGTTCCCTTTATTGTGGTTTGGCATTGGATTTGTGTATATCTTTAGGTCTTGATTTCCTGTAGGTTGTTTAACCTTTATGATCTTGTCATCGATAAGGTATTGGATCAGATTTTTCAATCTCATGTTATTGGTCATCCTATGCCCCTTGATTTTATGAAAATCACAAAGGTGATTTTCGTTAAACCATGGTGGTTTCACTTGGGGCTCTTGATAATTCTCATAGATAGGGATTTTAATGAGATTCTCCTATACTAGTTTCTTCATGATAGATTTGATTGGTTCCCCAAGGGTTGTGTATTTTTGTTTGGGGGGATACTTGTTCCTTGTGGATGGTCTACCTTGATCATTGACATTGTTGACTATTTGTGAGTTGATTTGTTGTTGTGATGTGTTGGTCCGCGTGGTGTTGTTTTGAGGTTGTTGATAGGTTTGTTGTTGTGCATCTGATCTAGGAGCATTGATTACAACTTTTGCATCAACAACACCATCATTGGTGACATTCTTGTTTTGTGCCCAAGTGCGAGTTTTATCGTTATAGCTTATTGATGGACGATTGTCTTGATACACAGGTGTCTCCCCTTATGCAATGATGGCTCTTTCGATGTTAAGAGCTTTGCGGATAATTTGGTCATATGTGGTGATGCACTACAATTTAAGATGGAAGGCTAAAGTCCCTTCAAGATTTGAGATGATGGTTCTGACTTGTTGTTCTTCTGGCATAGTCCACTTGCTCCTATTGGCCTTGGATTGCCATCGTTGTAAGAAGAATGCAAATATTTCCCCCTTGGCTTGTTTTAAGGCAGACAGTTCTTCTAAGCTCACATACATGCCTATGTTGAATGAGTAATTTTGTATGAATGCATCCACAATTTCTTGGAACTTTTTGATTCCAGGGGGAGATGGAAGAACCACTCCATTCCTGGGCTAGCTAGGCTTCTAGGGAAGAGTTGCATTAGATAAGATTTATCGTAGGAAACTTCCATACATGGCACATGGAACTCTTTGATGTGATCTTCAAGATTTCCAGTTCTACGGTACTTGTCAAACTTCAGTATCTCAAAACCTTGAGGGAACGGCTTCATCGCAATGCTCCTGTCAAAAGGATAAGGGCATAGATTCCCTTGTGTTTTTGGTGTTCTACTAGATTGTATGTCTAACACCTGTTGTGAGAGCAACTTGATTTGTGTGGATAGATCATTTTGAGGATCAGATGGTGGAATGAATGTGCTTTTAGTTGGTGTGATGGTTTGGGGACTTGGTGATGTATTCGTGGGAGTTTGTTGTAGGTTCTGCTGCGCAATTAATGCTTGTTGGTATGCTTGGAATTGTTGTTGTGCCAATAATGCTTGTTGTTGGTCTTGTTGTTGTTGTTCCAACAAAGCTTGTTGTTGGGATTGTAGTTGAGCCACTTTCTTTTGTGCTTGGTATTCCTATAAAGCTTGTTGGTAAGCTTGTTGTTGTAACAAGGCTTGCACTTGGGCCTATTGTGCTTGGTATTGGGCTTGTTCCTACACTTGGGCTTGTGCCTATTCTTGTACAACTTGTGTGGCTTGTTGGGATTGTTGTTGTTGTATAAATTCTTGTGCTTGTGCTTGGGCAGCTTGTTGCATGGCTTGTTGAGCCTAAATTTTTTGGAATGCTTTTTGGTATGCTTGTTGAGCTACTTGCAGGGTGATGTTGTATTGATTCGGATTTGGAATGTTGTGAGATGGTGTGATAAGATTTTGTTGAGGTGGTGGTTGTTGAGGGGCTATTTGCATGATGACAAGGGGTTGAGTGGCAGATGGTATAGATGATGTGCTTGGTCCTTGATAGATCATGTTTTGAGGAATATTGGGGGTTGTGGATTGAGTGATGATTGGTTGTGATACTTGTATTGATTCCACCTGTTGCTGTGATATCAGAGATATAATTGGAGGATTTGATTAGTTGATTTGACTTGTGGTTTGATTGATTTGATTTGTCTAATTTTGGGTTGATGTGTTAGATGGAAAGATTTTCCCTCCACCTTGATTAGGCGTGGATGAAAAAGTCAAGAGTGGGAATGATGGAAAGATGGATGATGTGTTCCCTTGTGATAGCAAGGATGATGGGTCAAGAACTCCACCTTTTCCTTTTGATGTTGTGAGAATGGTATTTAATTGATATGCTGGTGTTTCCCTGAAAGAAGTAGGATCCTTTGTGTTATGGAAAATGAGTGGGACATATTGATGCTTTGG
Source organism: Sequoia sempervirens (assembly GCA_007258455.2). Taxonomy (NCBI): domain Eukaryota; kingdom Viridiplantae; phylum Streptophyta; class Pinopsida; order Cupressales; family Cupressaceae; genus Sequoia; species Sequoia sempervirens. Next base: position 18,723 of record VDFB02224710.1, read on the forward strand.
ATCCTGTGGAACAGTGTTTGGCATACCCAAGACAGTGTTTTCCTCCAAGTTTTGGTTACTAACAAGGGGATGGGTTTGAAGAGCGTGGAGCAATAAAATTTTCTTGGTAGTTATGGGTTGACTTGGTGCATGAGATGAAACAGGTTGTATGATGGGTTTAACGATGCTTGGAAATGAAGGCATGATGGGGGCTTGAGGTATATTTCTAAGGGATCTTTCCACAATAGTGTTCACATCATAATCAGAAGGGAGTTTAGCCCTTTCCTTTGCTAATGCTAACATGTATTGTGAATGATTGAGTCTCATCATGGTGTTGAAAATCTTGTGGTTTTCAATATTTTTTACTAGCTCCATGATTTCATCTTGAGTCATTCCTAGGACATTGTTGGTGATATCCTCCACTTGGCAACCTAGCTCTTGAAGATCTTGTGGTAGTTGAGGAAGGTTGAGTGGGGGATAGTTAGATTTGATGGGGTTGATTTTAGGTGTAATTTGACTCATTTCACTTGAAGTGGATGTTTCCTTGTTGGCTTCCATGTTTTTCTTGTGTTGAGATCTAGTTTAAACCATAAAATAGGGATCAATTTTTAGGAATGTGGAAGGTGAACCTCTAACTCCTTAGGCTGATCTAAACTTTAGGCTCAAAAAATAAAATCTAGGATGATAAGGACCAAAGGGTGATGATGAGATAAGTGAAAGATGGATGATGTGAATGATTAAACTCTTTAAGAAATCTTGAAGGAGATAGTAGAATTTGGGACTTTTGGATTTTTTATTTTTGATTTGATTTTGGATTTTGGATAATGAACGCATAAACCCCAAGATGTTGGATGTTATCTAGGGATAAACTTGTTCACAAGGATTGATAATTTGACTAAATGTATGAAGAAGGATTCATCTACACATACCTATTCAAACAAGATGATTTGGATTTGATCTAAAGGATTTTCCAAAAGTATAGCATGAATTATTTTTTCAAGATTTCCAAGAGTTGTTTGTGAGATTATTTTTATTTAATGTTTGAGGATGGATGAAAGTGTTTGACTTGATCCTAAGTGAACCTAGAGATACTTTTGCTTACAAGACCTTGGTGTTGAAGAACATGCTATCCTTCCTATGTGAGATACTCAAACCTTTGAAAAAGTCTTGGATTTTGATAATAGTAAAATGAATACAAATTGGGATTGTTCTTTGGTGCACGTTTGTAAAAGTTGAAGACCAATCTCTCTCTAAATTCATAAAGCATAGAGAAATGTTTCTTGAGAGCTCCTGGACTAGGAATTTTAGACTTTGGTTTTCAAATTTTGATCTTTTGGGAATTTTTTTATAAAAGCACATGTGTGGGTTCTAATTGTTTCTTATCTTTGCTTAATGAGTACATTTTACCACAAACACTTTCTTGCTTAGCTTTTGAACTCGATGTCTAATGTCTCAATTTATTTTCATCCCCTCAAAGTGCATTATGTGGAAATCAAGAGAATCAAGGCAATAGTTCCCTAATGTTGACTTTAGAGAGAAAATTAAAATATAAACCCAAATACTTAGAAGCCTCTAAGGATGAAATCCCAAGGGACAAGCAGTAGCACTTAGATTCTTTCAAAGGTATTTGCTTCTACTTAAGGGTTTGAAATTTGATGTCCTTGTTGAATGTTTTTTTTCAAGAAATTGGATCCAAACAATGTTTTTAACTGACTCAAAATTGCACAATCCTAGGATGGAAGAGAAAATATTTGTTGAATTTCCCACTTTAATAAATCCAGTTGCGCTTCTTCAGAGCATATGAATAGAAGCTTGACCACACTAGCTCCCCTCCACGACACTCACTTCTACAGGTCAGCCAAGCTTCAATTCTCATGAATCTCCCATGACAAACTTTTCATCTCTACAAAGAATCGCAAGTATGTGGGACGACTCTGGAGGTCCGACCTCCTGACGCCAACAAATATTGGGATTTTTGGCTACTATACAATGGTTCATAATAAGGGCATCCGGTTCAAAGGACACAATGATAAACTCCCTCAAGAGGTCTCCCAACCCTTAGAACAAGGGATTTACGCATCATAAAGATACTAGGGGAGAGCTATCATGCATCACTAAGTTGATTGCAATGTTTCCTTGCAACCACAAATTTGTATAGTGGTTCAAATGAGCTTGGCTTATGCTCATTACCGCTTGGGTCGTTCCCTTGGGGTGAATACTTTTTCCCATGAAGGCAGGCCCTCTAAAGGTATACAAAAGTGAATAAGCACATCCGTAGTTTGATCAATCTTTGTTTGCATGAATAAAGAGAGAACACACACAATGTACTCACTCACACTAGCAAGATTTGTTCAATTTTTAAAAACCCAAGTTTGAAATGTGGAGGCAATATTTTAGACAACCTAATATCACTAAAATGCTTTTGATTCTCAAGATCACCATAAAGTGTGAATGAAGTGCATATACATTCCAATGGTATTAGTTTGTAAAAAGGATTATAAAACAAGATAAGCACATGTTCATTTTAGACCTCAAAAGCAATGATGGATTCTTTTTATAGCACCAAATTTGAGTTTTTGAAGTTGTTTGTTCAATTCTTAAGACCCAAAATCAAATCTAGTGAATTTCTAGTTGTTCTTTTTAACCCTTTATGGAAAAGAAAGCTTTTGTATGTTCTTTTTAAAACCCAAATGAAAGTTAGTGAGGTCCTAAAGCATAAAGTGAAAATCATTACAAATGGGTTATAATTTCCCAAAAAGTGTCAAAACACTTGTTACAATTATAGTTCAAATGATATAGTATGCTTCTTTTCTTCAAGTTGTATTGTCCAAACCTGTAAAATACCCAAAAAACCAAATCAAGAAGTTTAGAGACATGTTAGAAATTAGATTAAATCAAAATTTAAAGCACATGTCAAAATTTAAAGTAAATGTGAGGTTTTTGGTTCAATTTTATCCAACTTTGAAAGCTAATTCATTTTATCCCTTCAAGTGTTTGATTTTTTTTTTTTTAGAAAATTAGATTATAACAACTTGGGATAATGACAACTTTCTCAAATCTTGATCAATTTTGAAATCGTAAAATGTTTTGGAAAGATAAACATGAGATCTTCAAAACCCAACAACCTTTATACAAGATTAGTCATATAGAATTTATTAAAAATTAAGGAAAATCATGCATTTAAGAGATTAAACCCAAAATTTTAAAAAAATCCAGCAAAATCAATCATGGACAACAACTTGAGATAATGACAACTTCTTCAAATATTAATCAATCTTGAAATCGTAAAATGTTTTGGAAAGCAAAACACAAGATCTTCAAAACCTAGCAACCTTTCTACAAGATTAGTCATGTAGAATTTATTAAAAATTAAGGAAAATCATGCATTTAAAAGATTAAACCCAATTTTTTTTTTAAAAACCAACAACTAAGTTAAACCCAAAATTTCTCCAAAAACACACAAAACATTAAAGTTCGCCCCCCTTCTAGTGCCATTTTGTAGATGCAATAATCTGCAAAATGCTTAAACTTTAACACACATTAGCATGTTAGTCATTTAAAGCACAACAAATTAAACATCTCTATGAAATACTCAATCATGTTAAATATGCAACCAAGGAAACAACGAAACTAAACAAAAGCATATGAAAATATGAAGCAAATTCTATATCATAGTGGATTGGTGCTACTTTGATGTGGAAAGTATCCCTTTTCCAACCCTTGATAAACTTTCAAAATGATGAGCAAGATGCAAGTGATAAAGACAAATGTGTGTGTAGTGTAAATGCATAAAACTATGGATAGATTTCAAGTAGAGAAGGCCTCTATTTATAGGTTAGAGGTTTGAAGAATTGAAGAGTATGAAGAATGTGGGATTAAAAAAGGACCAATGGTATTGAGACATTTGTCTCAATGCTAATGGGTAAGGATTGATCACACTTTGTGTTTGTAAGAGGCACCAAATGCATGTTTGAGAGGCATGAAATGCATGTGCTTGAATTGTTTTGGGGGGAGAAATTGTTTGAATGAGAAAGTCCAATAAAGGGAGTCAATGAAGGAATATTCCCTATAATGTGCTTTTGAGAGGGAAAATGAGATAATTAGTTAATTAGAAAAATTGATTTTCATGTGCAAGTGGGTGGGTTAGTCTGGTGTTGATTTAACTCTTGGGGAGTTAAAAGCTAGAGAATTTATTAATGATAATTAGAAGGTGATTAAGGTTAATTAATTTAAAATTTAATTAACTTTGAGTGGGTTAGTGAATTTATGATATTTGATTTAAATCATTTGATTTATTTAATCAAATAAGAGGACTTTGAGGATTTAATTAAACAAATTAATTTATTTAATTAAATAAGAGGACCTTGGGGATTTAATTAAACAAATTGATTTATTTAATTAAATAAGAGTACTTTGGGGATTCAATTAAACACATTGATTTATTTAATTAAACAAGAGGACTTTGGGGATTTAGTTAAACAAATTGATTTATTTAATTAAACAAGAGGACTTTGGGGATTTAATTAAATAAATTGATTTACTTAATTAAATAAAAGGACTTTAGTGAATTAATCTAATAAATTACTTTATTTGATTAATAGAGGAAATGATGTTAATTGATCAGAATTAGATGCATGATGTCGATTAAGATTATTTACATTTCTATAGATAAAAAGATTAAAATAGTAAAAACCTTGATATTTAAAGTTTATGGACCAGTTTCATCATAAATTAATTGAAAAATAGAAAAAATAATCCAATTGTAAAAAAAAATACATATTTGGAATCTACACTGTCTCATCTATAATGGGTTTTAATTTCTTCAAAAGAATTTGCAAAAAATGTCGTCAACCATATGTCCAAACTTAGTATTTTTCTCTGACATTGTTAGGACTTTCAACTTACTTGGTGTGTTGTTGTGACGAAATACAGGATCCCGTTCCCAATATTAAATGTGGTGACCATTGATAGGGAAACGAGATCTCGTTTCCCTATCAACGGTCTCCACATTTAATATTGGGGAACGAGATCCCGATTATAAATGGGATCTCATTTCCTTGTCAATGATCACCACATTTAATATTGGGAAATGGGATCCTAATTATGAAACAGGATCCCGTTTCTTTTTAACCGTTTTTTTTTAATTTATTGGCAAAGTTTACTGTGAAATCTACAACTTCACATGTACAACTGACTGCGACATATTGGGCTATTTTTCATCAACTTTTATCTTTACAAGTGGTGAACTTGCATTTTGGATTGATTTCTTCAAAGGAGGCATCATGTAAACCATTTTTGAAGTGAAATTGTGTTAGTTTTCTACTCGTTTGGAGGAACAAAAGGTCTTCAACTTGCAATATGGATTGAATTTTTGAAAGGAGGCATGAATAAAATAGTTTTTTAAGTAGAATTGTGCTAGTTTTCTATTTTTTTTTAGGAACACAAGAGGAATAATTTTGTCCTTATAGGTCTTTAACTTGCAATTTGGATTGAATTTTTTGAAGAATTTCACTATTGACATTCATTTGTGCTTGAGAATTTTATAATCATGGGTTCACAAGCCCTTAATAAGAGGAAAGATAGGAAGACATTGACTCCTGAAGAAATTGAAGAAAAGAGAGAGAAGGAGAAACAAAGACAAAGAGAAAGAAGAATGAGAATTAAATCAATGAATGATTGTGGAGCATCTAATTCCACAACTATTGAAGATGAAAATATTGAGGAGACCATGGTTGTAGATGAAGCTAATTTGCAAGAATTCAATTTGGAAATTAATATGATTATACAAACAAGTCCTAGTATGTCTTCAAATCCCTCTTTCAATGCAATGGAGAATGTCTCAATAGGCACAAATCCAGGTACGTCTTCAAATCCACATTTTAGTGAAATGGTAAATTTGTATGTAGAAGTTTTACAAGATGTTGGACTTAACAATATTGGCATTGATAATATTAGGAGAGATGAAACTTTTATAGAATTTTTTGAAAATGAAAATGAGAATGAAAAATCATTTGTTGAAAATAAAAATGAGAATGATCCTTTTGTTGAAAATGAAAATCTAGAATGTGATGTTGAATTTAATGAAAATATTTTTTTTTTAAATTGAAAGTGATGTTTTGGATAATCTTCTTGGTAAGATTTCTTGGAGCCAAATAAGAACACATGTGAATAGAATGTACACAAAATTCTTTTATCATAAAACAATTGCATTTCAATGTCAACTAATGATGCAGTTGACGAGAATGCAAAAATTGAGGAAAATAATGAAAAGGTTAGGATTTTTTGTTAAACCAAAAATAAAAGATCAATTATTAAAACATGCTATGTCTACTATTGCTAGTGTCATTCAATCTATTGGGAAAAATAGTCGATCTAAAGATAAAAATGCAGCAAGAAGAGTTATAACAACTGCTATAGTTAATAAAGCAACTTTGAATAAAAGAATGGTAAGCAATATTAGTGAAGTTTTAAAAATGCATCCTAAAACATTGCTCAGAGCAGCAAAAAGAAGAGAAAGTATAGAAAATGATCCTATCAACCAATGTTGGAGTTTCAGTGGTCGACTCCCAAGGTTTGATATAAAATTGAATGTTGAAATTAAATCTTTGATTGAAAAATATTGGCATGATAATACTAGGGTATCATCTAAAGCTAGAGATGTTTTAAAATTAAGGGTGGGGTCCAAAGTTCGTGATCCTCACCCAAAACACCTATTAGATACAACACAAACTAAATTTTATAGAAAATTTTGTGGTGATTTAGTGTTACTTGATAATATTAAAATAATTCAAAGGTCTTTTAAAAAATGTAAACCCTGGTATGTAAAAATTAATAAGCAACAAATATCTTGTTGCTGTAAAATGCATGTTCAATTTTATTATTTTTATGATGTTTTTTGATATATATGTTGTACCTTGCATACTAACATGATTGTATAGGAATGTGGTATTAATATGCCACCTAAAGCAATAAGGGAGTTTATATCAGGTTTGTTTTGTGAAAGATCTAATCGTAATTTTTTTTATTTAAGTTCTTGTATTTTTGGACAAAGCATTAGTTGTGGAAATATTTCATTCTTAAGAATTTGTATGCATGAAACTATTGATAATGATTTTGGACAACAATTAGTAGATGTTAAAATATTTAAAAATGTTCACTATTCTTTAAAAGATGGAAAAATAGGAAATTGTTGTGATTTAGTTATAAAAAAAGTTAGTGTACATGCATTCATGAGTGAATTTAAGAATAAGATTGTACCAAAATATTTCATGCACTCTCAACATGCTCGATGGTTTGATGGAAAATTTCATGCATGTAAAAAGACATTTCCAATTGGTACTATACTTTTAGTGGTTGATTTTGCAGAAAATTATACTCTAGCTCCACAAGAGGAAATTCAATCACAGTATTATAATTCAGTGCAAGTAGCTATGTCTGTCCATATTGTTTATAGACATGTAGATGATAGTACTGAGGATGATAGAAATTTTTTGAGGGAGTATTATTTTTATTTGAGTGACAACCGGTTACACTCGTCGAAGTTTTTTCAATACTGTTTCAATATATTTTATAGAGATTTAAGAGAAAGAGAAATCCATATGACATAACATCTCATATGGTCAAATAATTGTGCAGGGAAGCTCAAGAATGCTTGAATGTTCTATTAGTTAAGTGGGGTTCACAAGGAACTTAATGTCCAACATATATGAAGTTTTTTTTAAGCTAGGCATGGTAAATGAGAACATGATGGAGTTGGTGAATGTGTCAAAAGAATTCTTGCTAGAGAACAATTAAAATTCAAGGATGCAATAAAATTTAAAGATGCATGTGGGATTGTGGATTGGTGCAATACAAGATTATCTACACCTGGTTTGAGTAAGCACTCTATAGTTCATCGATTATTTTGGTTGGTTGAAGAAGAGAACATTGTACCTAGAGTTGACTATGAGACAATTAGTGGATCTACTAAATGACATTCATTTAGGAGTTTGAAAACAAGCACATGGACTATCTGGACAAGGGAGCTTGCATGTTTTTGTCAGTTTTGTATCTCAGGAGATTGGGAAGCATGTGAAAATATAGAATGGGTTAAACAGTGGGAGCAAAGATCACTGACACCTGCACAAGTACATGATCAATATGAAAGAACTATTGAAGAAAATGATCAAGTGTTTGCATCTGAAGACTATGACTGTGGTTTAGACCTTGCACAAGAAGATAATTTAATTCAATTTATTTCATTTTATTTCACTTTATTAAGTTATTTTGTAATACTAAATTATTTATATGGATATGCGCAAGTTATTAAATCAAAATTTGTTTGCAGGACATGTGTATGTTGTTGTTGCACTTGAGGGGAATGAGGAGGAAATAAAATATTGGTTGGCTCATTGTGTGGAGACTAAACATAAGTTAATATCACCTCGAGAAGATGATGATGGCTATCATTATCCAACATGTATGGTGATCCCCTTAAGACATCCCCTTAAGCAAATTTTGATAACAAGTTTTTGACCCCCTTAAGCAAATTTTTAGAACAAGTCTTTGATCCCCTTAAGAAAATTTTGAGAACTTATTTGATGATGGTTTTCATGTTTTCCAATAGGATCAGTAGTAGTTGTTGGCACTTGGCTACAAAAATACCTGACAAGGAAGAATGCTCTACCTGCATTCAAAGATTATGAAACGCATAAAAAGATTATACACTATTCACATTTGGTGGTTGCAACAAATATAAAACTAGATCGGTATCGTGGAAGACCTACAAATAAAGTGCTATGGACAATTTCTATGGAAGAGCATGAGACAATCATAGATACATTGCAAAAAAGAGAGGATGCATATGGTACAATGGAATAAGTAAATACAGGTAAATATAGTCATAGTTTTACATTGTCCTTTTAAATAGATTAAATACATGTTTTGATATTGGTCAAGTGTGTTATAAGTTGAAATTGATTTAAACTATCCTTTTATAGATCCTTAAGCCATAATCACAAAAAAGGATCTAGTCCATGCAGATTCAACCTAGACAACATGGAATACTTGGTAAAAATAGGTAATTATTAGTTAAATTATATTTAAATACATGTTTTTAACTATATATTTATATTGCTTGTACATTAATAGTTAAATTTGATTTATTATCCTCTTTTGTATCCTTAAGCCATCATTGCATTGATCTCATACTTTGAAACAAAAATGAGAGGATGCCTGGATTCAACCTACACACGTGTGGAATACTTTTAAATGCAGGTACTTGAGTTGTGTACATATAAATAGTTTTATATAAATTAAAATATGTATGTTTTGACAATTTCATTGATATTTCTTGTGCATTTTTTATATCAGGTGGCGTGAAGACCTACTATATTCTGGGCATGAGTTTGAGATGTTCTTGAGATGGCATATCCAAATTTTGTAAACATTGTTTTGAGATGACATATATGTACATACATACTTACACAATTAAACATTTTGTACAAATTACAAATACATGTACATACACAATTATGTACTCTATGTACTTTTATGTATCAAAATCGATATTCTATATATTTTGTTTGTTAAATGTTCATGTTTTCCTACTTTGAAACTCTATATTTGATTGTATAATCACTAAATATCATGCATAAATTATTGTTAAATCAATTATATTCTTAAGACGTTGTATTATGACCCCTTAAGACATCCCCTTAAGACACGTCGTATTAACACATATCCTAAATATTATACTTAATTATATCATTTGTTATGATGACACCCTAAAACTTATAATACTTTTTAATATCACTTAATATTTATACTTAATTATACTCTTCTTTGATCCCATTAAGACGTCATATTAGGACCCCTTAAGACATCCCCTTAAGACGTGTTTTATTAACACACATCCTAAATATTATACTTATTATATCATTTGTTATGATGACTCACCCTAAAACTTATAATACTTGTTTATATCACTTAATATTTATACTTAATTATACTCTTCTTTGATCCCCTTAAGATGTGTTGTATTAGCACATATCCTAAATATTATATTTAATTATATCATTTGTTATGATGACTCACCCTAAAGTATAATACTTGTTTATATCACTTAATATTTATACTTAATTATACTCTCCTTTGATCCCCTTAAGACGTCGTATTAGGACCCCTTAAGACATCCCCTTAAGACAACCTATAAATTAGTGTTGGATGTTATTATTTGTTTTGACAGCTTATAAATTAGTATTGGGTGCTATTATTTGTTTTGACAACTTATAAATTAGTATTAGATGCTATTATTTGTTTTGACAGCTTATAAATTAGTATTGGATGCTATTATTTGTTTTGACAACATATAAATTAGTATTGGATGCTATTATTTGTTTTGACAGCATAGGAATTAGTGTTGGATGCTATTATTTATAGAATTTATTAATGCTTTTGTTCTCTAATCTTGTATGGTATTGTTTATTTCTTAAAATTTCATCCTTTATGGTATATAAACGGATTGCTTTTTTTGTAAATTATGATTTATTAACTAATTATTGATTGATGTGAATTGAATAAGTTCATTGACTAATTATCACTAATTATTGAATGTACATTTCATGTATATCATGTATGGGATCACTAAATTTGTAAAGTACAAATATTAAAATTTCCTATTAATTTCAACTTTAATTTCATATTTATATTTAATTTCACATTAATGTCCTATATTAATGTCTTGACTATGAACATAAAATGCATAAATGTAAATGTGTAAATTAAAAATTCAAACAATAATAAAGTCCATAATTTACAACATTATTAAGTGCATGAAACCAATATATTAAGCACACAAAATAAAGTCCATCAGAGTACAACCCATGAACTAAAGTCCAACAAAGTACTTGACACATGAAATATAAAGTCCAATAGAGTACATGAGAAACCAAATATGTAGTCCATGAAAATATCAAATATAACCCATAAAATCATGTTTAGGTCATGCATTGTCTCTATAATCAAGATACCTCTTCACACCATGCAGACTATGCAGATGACCTAAAACACTCTGTACAAGAGAAAGATGAAATCAGATGCAAGATGACGAAAAATGATTTAATGACAATTTAATTTATAATTCATCATAAAATTAAATTACCATCATATGTGGGTTTGGATGCTCTGGTGCACCTGAACCAACCTCTAAATTCTCTGAATCAATCTACATAAACCACTAGTACAAAACAACAATATATGACTAAATAAACTACTAAAAATTGCATATAAATGACTAACTTTAGTCACATGACTACTAGTGGTTTATTTGTAGTAATTTATAACACCACTAAATTTATGACTAAAAAATTTTAGTCATTTATTTAGTTATTGATTTTAGTCATTAATTTGGTCATTGATTTGGTCATTGATTTACTCATTTATTTGGTCATTAATTTTAGTCACGTGACTATTTTAGTGGTTTATTTGTAGTCATTTATAACACCACTAAATTTATGACTAAACTATTTTAGTCATTTATTTAGTCATTGATTGTTGTTAATTGGTCATTTATTTAGTCATTAATTTAGTCATATATTTAGTCATTAATTTAGTCATTACTTTAGTCATATATTTAGTCATTAATTTAGACATGAATATATTTAGTCATTAATTTAGTCATTACTTTAGTCATATATTTAGTCATTAATTTAGTTATTTTTATTTATTGGTTTCCATTAATTGGTAGTAAATATAGTCATGAAATGAATAATTTATTAAGTACCATAAATTTTATAATGCAAAAATAATATAATATTAAAGTTGAACTCAAACATAAAAGAAAATAAAAATATTACATATACAAACAAGCTACAACATGCTATAATTAAAAGATCGATTCAACATCATGATAAATAAAGGTAATGTGAAATAAAAAAATTAATGCATATATATATATATATATATATATATATATATATATATATCAAGTTACAAGATGTCAAAGTTTTCTAAGAGTTTCCAACTCTTTCAAATACACCATGATAATTAAGATCCCTGAACAACACATTCAAAATACTGCATAAAGCGATGAGCCAAGATGTCTAACATTAAGTAGTACATGATAAACATTTTCAACTATCATTTTCTACAAATATTTTAGTGGCCATTGTGTGAAGATTCCCTCTTTCTCTTTCAGATGAACAACTCCATCTATTTTGTCTTCAAGTTGACTCCCTAACTTTATCCCCTTCTTTGAGTTTATCAATACATTTCTACAAAAAAGAAAAAACAATAACACATTATATTACATAGATAATGATTACCCTTGTTTGCATAGTAAAACAACCATTACTTACTTAAATAGTACTTGCATGTGTGTGTTAAAATAATTGCAAAAGGAAAATTTCAAAAATAATTGCAATGATCAATCTAATTTACTAAAAAACCATTGCAATATTACTATTACCTTCATGCTAATTAGATACAAGGCCAAAATATAAACACTACATTACCATGCTGCAATATGAGAGCACTACTAACATAACCCCATGCATTCAAAAATTCAAAAAAAATCAGATTTAAAAAAAAAGGTAAAAAATTGTAGAACAAGAGATAAAAAAACTATTTTTTTTGAAATTGAAAGGCATTTCCATAGCCTAGAGATATAGAGAGAAAATAAAATAAAGAGTTTAACTAATGAATTGTAAAAAATAGATTTATGTAGTTTATATTCATATCTTTGATTACATTGCATTGCACACCTTTCAAACTCAAAGCATTACTTCACATTGCATAACTAATAACTAGATGTTGATAGATGACAAAATTTCAATTACAATAATATAGTTTTTACAAAGTCAACCTAAGTAGTTATGAAATTACTTCACATTGCATAACTAATAACTAGGAGTAGCTTCCAATTGCATTTTCTTGTCATGGCATTCTATGAGACCACATTTCTTTGAGGCATTTTTTTCAAACAATTCATTGCCTTGTCTATGCTACCACATTTTCCATACATGTCTACCAAAGCATTTTGTCAAATAGTGACATCCTGAGGCATCGTTGAGATATTTGAAATTAATGTTCTCCCCCGATGACAAGACTGAAATGGGTGGTGCATTTAGGGAGCTCTAAAATGGAGTACTTGCAGGTTTTAATTCTTGAAGTGAATGAGCGAAGTGTGTGGAGTCAGGTGACGGCGATGACTAACGTATGCCGAGCATTTATGGAAAGGAATGTGAATGAAGTTATTAAATTATTTCATTTCATTATTTCATTATATTCTCGAGGCCTTACTTACTCAATTCTCCTCTACTGTGGTGAACAATAGGTGTGAAAACAATGTACAAGAGGTGGTGGCTCTGTCGCTATAGAGGTGATGGAGGCTAGTTTCACACTTAAAACGAAGAAACAACTCTCACACTTTTATGGAGAACCATCAGTAAAGAGAATGATGGGGTGTTTTCTGTACAACTATGAACAATTAGTGTGGTTAGTGCAACTAATTCTGGGAAGAGGATTCGGCCAGCTCATGCACAGGTACATAACTAATTTGGACATTGATTCGCTCATAATGGCTTGGGGCTTAGATTTGGAAGAGCCGATTGAAGTTGTGAAAAAGGTCATGAAGACATTGGTGCATAAGCATTATCTGAACAACTTGGATTCACTATTGGAATGGACGATTCTAGGAGTTGGGACGGATATCGGTGAAATAATTGAAGGTGAAGAGGATGAAGAAACATTCAAATGCATACCCTTTCTGAAATGGCTAGAAGAAAAACGTAAAGCTAGATGGAGAGAGGGAGCAACACACAGGTGGGAGGCTCTAAAATTGATTGTGTAATTAATAGAGGTTGAGGCAATGGTAAAGAAGGAAAAGCTTGAAGCGAAGTGATTGAAGTTGGAGCAGCGACCTCAGAGGAAGAGGAAGAAGAACAAGACCCCTATGGAAACTATGGCGAGTAGCTTGTCTGCAACTCTACAATTAACGTAATCCTCTGCCATGAATTTGAGTTTTTTGGTTGTCTATAGTTAGTTTCTAGGGGTTTTACAAAACTGTGGGCAACGAAAATGAGTTTTTGGTTTGTAGGGTAGTTAGTAGTTATTCATAAAAGATGGTGAATGTAATTTTTAGTGAAAATTTTGATTCTGAAATAGTTGTTAAGTATTGGCAATGAAGTCATTGCAAATAAACTATTAATTTTGAAAACAATGAATATATAAACTCTCCAACCATACAACTATAATCTCAAAAAAGATTGTAAATAATGAAATTAATATATTAAATGCAAGTAATCTATGTCAATTGTCAAACATTAATATTCTCTAGTTGTCACCTAAACCTGATTTAATAAGTAATAAGCACTTACTGGTAATCATGCCTACCCACCAAAGTGGCTCATATAGGTAAGAATAACCTCCCACTCCTGCAATAATTTTTTCATGGTCACTGTTAGTATGTAAAAATAAATTTGGAAAGAATAGAGTTGCAAAGATAGAATAGAATGAAGACTCTAAAGAAGCTATTTTCACATTGTAGCTTTCTGACAATCCAACATGACATTGAAGCTTAGTGTTTGATTTTTGTTCAACACAAAAACAAGAACTGAGCCATGGGATAGAACATTGAAATCAATTTGTTTTTCAAAATAAGTTAGTATACTCAAATGTGAAAGGAGATGAAAGCATAATCAAAGAAATGTGTTAAAAGGGTGCCTCCATTTATGTGCAGTGCAGGTGGCAATTGTCTAAATTTTGAAGTTCAATATTGAAATTTTATTTAAAATTGAAATATAAATGTCCTTAGTTGATCAGAAGTAACTAGTAGATAAAGCTAACTAGTTCAAGGTATTCACTATCATGTTTACACATTCCCTAAGTATCTACTAAACCAATAAATCTTACGTAGAATGTATATATTTATAATTTGAAGATCATATTTATAGTCATGGAGAGTTACATGAGGTATAGGTCAGGGCTCTAGCTGATATATAATTGATGCAAATCTAAGGTCTTAAGTTGTCCTTCCTAATAATCTTTATTCCAATCTTTAAATGACATAAAAGATTGAGGCTTATCCTTTGTTGTTCTCAAATTCTCAATCTAACCATCTTAACCATATCATACTAAAATTCTGTTGTCAGGACCAAAAAATGTAAGTTTTGAGAGTCTCACTCAATCTCAAGGCCAAAAGCATAACATTTGGCTTAAAATAGGTACAAACCAAAATCTTCAAATAGTACAGTGATATCTTCAAAAAAACCCTAAGTACTTAAATCCTTCCATGGTTTTTTGTTGATGTAATTAAATTATCACAAATGATCTAAAAGGTCAAAGGGCCTTTATTTTTCTTGTAAGTTGTAAGCCCTAAAAACAAGTCAGTCAGTCATCAAGGTAAATACATGACTAGAACATGGGTGAGGTAACAAAAGGAATTATACCTCTATCCTCATCACCCAAATCAAGATTTGAAGCAAGCGAAAGAATGTAGCCTACTCACTACTTCTGCACAACAAACTTTAATCTATACTTTCTTTATAAATGTTCTAAAAAATAATGTCATATGACCACCAAAATAATTTCAACTATCACAGTTATATGATTTGTCATCAACACCATCTCATCACAAAACTATCAGTTATAATTTAATCCCGATTGGGAAAATGCATACTTGGTACATCCTCTTCAATACAAGGAAGGTAAGATAAGTCACTTGTTCAAGTCAACAAGTACTCCACAACCTCTCTCCTCCTAGCAAGTAACACCCATTGAGTTCTCTCAATGGACCCTTCTTCCCATCAAGCTTCAATATGATGGAAAGTTTTTTATGCAAAGAAATTTGGATTTGAACAAATCATCACAAAACAAGTTGATTCAAACAACCAAGTGATTCACA
This sequence comes from Sequoia sempervirens, assembly GCA_007258455.2. Lineage (NCBI taxonomy): Eukaryota > Viridiplantae > Streptophyta > Pinopsida > Cupressales > Cupressaceae > Sequoia > Sequoia sempervirens. The sequence goes on from VDFB02224710.1 coordinate 34,582, forward strand.
AAACTCTTCCAAATCACTCCTTTGCAAAAAATCTTCAACTTGTCTAGTAGGTCTGCAGACCCAGATTTTTGACTTTATCTCACAATGAACCACTCAACAATAAATCAACAATTTTTAGATGGGAAAACTCTCATCTAACCTATATAACTAAAAACCCTCACTTTACACTAGCTTGGGGTAGGGTTTATTGAAAAATGATATTACCAACCTCTCACAACTCTGCCACCACCTCCAACACTCTTCATTATGCTTGCACATGCTTACAATATGAATTGGTCAATCATGACCTTATTAATGAATTCTAGAAGTAAAACTCAAACTAACCAAAGACCTCCATGAATCAACATTTCACAAATACCTCGATGCTCCTGGACCAGTTTTTAAATGTTTAATTTAAGAAGAAATAGAGATATTCAGATATACAAGTCAAAATCAAATACATTTTTACATTTATGTATTGGTATTGTAAACTCTTTTATGAAGGCTCAGACTCAGGTTTTCTTAATTGGTGCCTCTAGATTCTAGGTTAGAATCTTACAAGACTTAAATAGTGTACATACCAATCTCCACTTTACTATCACAATGACCTTTGTTCCTATTTTCCCCCTCAATCCATCACAATACCATTTCCAAGAGTAATCCAGAGGTCTCTAGCAGATGATAAGGTGTAATCAACAAGAGGGGTGTATACCTTTGTCCCAACCATAGAGGTTTTTTGTGGTTAGGTAAAACCCCACCTTGAAACCCAAAACCATATAAACTCAGTGCTCCACAGGGACCCTTCCCCTACCTTGGTACCCCCGTCCCCATCCTGGAAATGTTTCAGGGACTTGGGGGACCCAAAAACTTCCCCCTACCTTTGCATCTAACAGTGACACAAACTTGAGCTCCAATTTTGATACAGGCCTACCAGTTGCATCTGTTGATTAGGGACAACCACATATTTTCTATGTTTTTGTCATTTTATAGTTGAAACTTGAATCCATTGGGAATTTTTTATAATTCTTATTTAATATGTATGCACATTGACAATAAAAGAATTTGAATTTTGTTACTTTGTTTGTCAATTCTTAGGTGAAATCTCAATTCAAGTCTAATGTTATGTATTATTCTTCTACAATGCCTATGATGAATGCTTTATCAATGTTCTGATATGAATATTTGAAATTTCTCTATATTTTTAAAAATTACCCTATTTTTTATAGCCATCCCCTACTATCCCCTAAAAAATGACCCAAAAGTACCCTTGTACCAAAAAAACGTCCCACCATCTGCTGTTGTCCTTGTCCCTAAAACTATGGGGAGCATAGTATAAACTTGATTTTACAAAAAAAGACATTCAGGCATACAAGAAAATATGACTCTACAACATTGAAAACACCAAATAACAACTATAGGAAAAACTAGCTTAAGTAGACAATATATGCAAGATGTGGAATCATAGACAAAACACCTGAATTGTTTGAAAAAATGCCTCAAAGAGATGTCATCTCATGGAATGAAATGATTGATTGCAAAATGTGCACAAAATGGATTTTGCAAGGAACCTCTCAAAATATTTGAATTAATGAAGCACTCTGGAACACATCCTAACATTGTAAGCTTTACTTGGGTTCTAGGTGCATGCAGTCATGCAGGTTTAGTGGATGAGGGTTGCACATACTTCACACATCAGTAACCCTTATTGTATTACAATTTACTTATATAGTTGATCATTAGGTGTGCATGGTTGATCAACCATTCATATTTTTAGTTGGATCCTAAAAATGCTGCAACTTATGTTCTCTAAAACATTTGTACAAGGTTCAAATAGTAAAGAGATTGATGAAAGATGGAGGAATTAAAAAGATACCTGGATGTTATAGTTGGATATGCTCTAGTAGAAAATATATGCAAGATGTGGAATCGTAGACAAAACACCTGAATTGTTTGATAAAATTCCTTAAAGAGATGTCATCTCATGGAATGAAATGATTGATTGTAGAATGTGCACAAAATGGATTTTGCAAGGAACCTCTCAAAATCTTTGAATTAATGAAGCACTCTAGAACATATCCTAACATTGTAAGCTTTGCTTGGGTTCTAGATGCATGCAGTCATGTAGGTTTAGTGGATGAGGGCTGCACATACTTCACATGTCAATAACCCTTATTACATTATAATTTACATATATAGTTGATCATTAGGTGTGCATGGTTGATCAACCATTCATATTTTTAGTTGGATCCTAAAAATGTTGCAACTTATGTTCTTATCTAAAACATCTGTATGAGGTTCAAATAGTAAAGAGATTGATGAAAGATAGAGGAATTAAAAAGATACCTAGATGTTATAGTTGGATATGCTCTGGTAGACAATATATGCAAGATGTGGAATCATAGATAAAACACATGAATTGTTTGACAGAATGCCTCAAAGATATATCATCTCATGGAATGAAATGATTGATTGTAGAATGTGCACAAAATGGATTTTGCAAGGAACCTCTCAAAATATTTTCCCAAATTTGAAGATCTCTAATGTTTAAGGCACATTTTTTCCAAAACAGCCTGACACATTTTATGCCCATGCCCTGTTGTTCTTTATCACCATTTTGCTTCAATTTCCTAGCTCTAAACCAAATCATGATGATCAAAAAAGCAATCCCAATATTCTAAGTACACTTGTCTTCATGTTGGGCTGTTTTAAACAAGATTTGATTGAGTTTGAAACACCCATTTAGCTGTAGTTGGTTCAAAACAAAATTTGCCATATCATCTAAAACGAAACCCCTGAACTCCATTTGCTTCATTCTGATAGAAATGGCTAGAAGAATTCACACACCAAGGGTTCTATCAGTCGGATGTGTCTTCTAGTTCTCTATTGGTTGAACATCTCTTTTGGTTCTCTATCGGCTGAATGTGTCTTCTAGTTCCAGCAATGCGTTAACAATTTTGTTTTTTCATCGATGGGATGAGGTCTCCTATTCCCACAATGGTCCAATGGGGATGTTTTCAGTGGAATGGTTCTATTTTTTCATCGGCATGAGGATCTTCTATCAGCAGGATGAGGTCTCCTGTTCCCGCAATGGTTTGATGGGGATGTTGGTGGAACGATTCTATTTTTTCATCGGCGTGACAATCTTCTATTGATGGGATGAGGTATCATGTTCCTGAGATGGTCTGATGGGAATGTATGACATCCCCATCGGACCATCATGGGGACATGAGACCTTGTCCCCCTTAATAGAAGATCCTCACGCCGATGAAAAATAGAACCGTCGACGCATCATTGGAACCAGAAGACACGTCTAGCCAATAGACTAATAAGGTGGGGGTAGTCAGTTCCATTTTTTGTAATGTGGTAAGAGTCATACAGGTAAATGATATGTTAGGCTAGGGAACTCTTCTTGGAGGTTCTAAATGATTTTCCTCTTTTTTATAAGACTGTATTGGCAGTGCCAACTGAACCATAGTTGTTCGGTGGGATTTCAAACCTAGACAATGAGGTGCAATTGTGGAAATCTCATAGAGAGAAGCTACAAGCTACCATGATGATTTTTCTGAGCGAATTTATATCAAAGTCTTGCTTAGCATGCTTAAGACACATGCATATGGTATTCTCTCTATAGATAGGCTTGGGGGAAAGTATTTACTTGATCTTGTGAAAAGTGGCAAGGAACTTGCAAAGAATGAGACATTGATCAAAGAAACATTGGACAGTCTGGATGCATTTGAAGGGAGTTTGGAGTGGCTAAAAATGGTTTTTGAATCAAATGTTGAGTTTCCATGCCAATGCGTGTGTGAGATTGTTTTGAAGCACTCAAAGATTCTATGGGATGAACGTTTTGAAATCTTGTTTGCTAGTAGGATGAAACAAATAATAGCTGATGGATTTGCAAATCTACGTGAGAGAGTTAAGGTTGGTAAATGCCTTGAAGCCATAGTTACATCTCTGGAAAGTTACAAAGATGTTGAAACCCATTTGCACAAATTAACTACTAGTGAGGGTTGGCTTGTCAAGAGAGGGGACCTAAAAAGTGTCAATTTACCTGGGTTGATTTTTAGATTTATGATGACAAATGATGAAGACTGGTTTGGTCACCTTAACGCTTATTTTGGAACTGAGGTTAGTCAAATAAAAGATACCATAGATGAGTGGTCCAAGAATATTTTGGAAGACCTCCTACGTTTTCTTCATGCACATAAATCTCCTTCAAGGATAAATGATTTAGCACCTTATTTTCAAGAGAAATGCTTCCATTTTATCTCAACATTGATTGTTGAGATTGAAGAACATCTTGCACATCTTTTAGAAGCTCTCTATCAAGAATGAAAAATGAGGAAATGCCAGAAAAAATGAACAAGGAGACACTAGAACCGATAATTATAGTGGAAAGGGTACTTTTCTTAGGAAGGCTTTTAGTTGCTCTCAATTTTCATTCAACTTCCCTTCCACTAGTTCTTGGCTCGTCTCATCTCTAGTTTTTTGAGAACAAAGCTTTAGTTTGAGGGAAAGGATCTTCGACTTTCAGATATTCCAATACTGATTTTGATTACCCTCTTCTAGACAATTTTGGAAGACAAATACTAATGAGAGGGGTTGGTTTGAAGCCTGAATCACAAGATAAAAATAATAGCTCCAAATTGAATAAACTAAGAAGAGCTATGCACAATCTCTATATTAGAGCTCATAGCATGTGGATATTGTGGATAAATAAAGAGATTTCAAGCATTCTCACAAGAGATCTAAGGGGGGATGATTCTTTATCCATGACAACTCCTTTAAAGGCCTGTATTCTCATTTGCATTGTATATTTTGTTTGTTGTGTCTTATGGAGTTGGTTTCATTTCCATGATTCATCTAATCACTGATCTCTTCTTACAATTTTCATGAGACTTCTTCTAGATCTGATTTAAGTGATCATGGTTTATATCTAGATATATTAATAACCGAATGATAATAAAACATCTAGAGTAAAGAGCTACATTTTATTTTTTCAGTCACTTCAAACTTTTTATTTCCCAATAAATGGAAAAGACTTACATGTGCCCTTTCAACCCTTCCAGTCCATATTAATCATGGAGATGTAATCTATAAGTATGCAGAAAAGTATCAAAGGGGAGCCAAAAAGTTAGAGATTTTCATATGGCCTATGAATCAGCTCTTATTGTTGGCGTCATTTGGGAACTCCTATTTTTGGGAATTTAGTAAGAGTTCTCAAACAAAGTGGGATGACATCTATTGTACAACTGAACATTTAAATGTAATTTGAGGCATGATTTTATTTAATTTTTAATTTGCTTCCTTAAGGAAGCCTCATAAAATGCCATTTTTCTGATTGTATATCAAACTGCCTAGTGCTTCTTTTCTTTTACTGTTGCAAGTCACAATTTTAATGTTGTATGCTTGCTCCATCTCTTGTAGTTTTTTGTTCAATGATTTCAAGGCTTACCATTTATTAGTCTATGATTTGTAGGGTTGGGAAGAAACTGAATTGAAACAAAAGCATGAGGGTGGAGGTCAACTAGAGTTAAGGTTGGTAAATTCCTTGAAGCCATAGTTACATCTTTGGCAAGTTACAAAGACGTTGAAACCCATGTGCACAGATTAACTACTAGTGAGGGTTGGCTTTTCAAGAGAGGGGACCTAAAAAGTGTCAATTTACCTCGATAGAGTTTTAGATTTATGATGAAAAATGATGAAGACTGGTTTGGTTTCCTTAATGCTTATTTTGGAACTAAGGTTAGTCAAATAAAAGATACCATAAATGAGGGATCCAAGAATATTCTAGAAGACCTCCTAATTTTTCTTCATGCACATAAATCTCCTTCAAGGATAAATGATTTAACATCTTATTTGCAAGAGAAATGCTTCCATTTTATCTCAACATTAATTGCTGAGATTGAAGAACATCTTCCACATCTTTCAGAAGCTCTCTATCAAGAAATGAAAAATGAGGAGATGCCAGAAAAAATGAACAAGGAGACACTAGAACCGATAGTTATAGTGGAAAGGGAACTGTTCTTAGGAAGGATTTTAGTTGCTCTTAGTTTTCATTCAACTTCCCTTCCACTAGTTCTTGGCTTGTCTCAGCTCTGGTTTGTCGAGAACAAAGCTTCAGTTTGAGGGAAATAATCTTCAACTTTCATATACTCTAGTACTGATTTTGATTACCCTCTTCTCAATAGTTCTGGAAGACAAATACTAATGAGAGGGGTTGGTTTGAAGTCTGAATCACAGGATAAAAATAATAGCACCAAATTGAATAAACTGAGAAGAACTATGCACAATCTTTGTATTAGAGCTCATAGCATGTGGATATTGTGGATAACTAAAGAGCTTTCAGGCATTCTCACAAGAGATCTAAGGGAGGATGATTCTTTACCCATGGCAACTCCTTTGAAGTCCTGCATTCTCATTTGCATTGTATATTTTGTTTGTTGTGGCTTATGGAGTTGGTTTCATTTCCATGACTCATCTAATCACTAATCTCTTCTTGTAGTTTTCATGAGATTTCTTCTAGTTTTGATTTAAGTCATCATGGTTTATATTTGGATATATTAATAACTGAATGAGAATAAAACATCTAGAGTAAAGAGCTACATTTGATTCTTTCAGTCTCTTCAAACTCTTTATTGCCCAATAAATGGAAAAGACTAACATGTGCCCTTTCAACCCTTCCAGTCCATATTAATCATGGAGATGTAATCTGTAAGTATGTAGAAAAGTATCAAAGGGGAGCCAAAAAGTTAGAGATTTTCATAGGGCCTATGAATCAGCTCTTATTGTTGGCGTCATTTGGGAATTCCTATTTTTGGGAATTCAGTAAGAGTTCTCAAACAAAGTAGGATGACATCTATTATACAACTAAACTACTGTTCCATTGCACTGTAAATGTTAAACCCCTACCATCCCTACACTCCTTTCATTGTACTCTACATGGTTACTATAAGAAGAGCCACTTTTCACTTTATTATTATTCATCCTTTTTATTTACATGCTACTTTGTTTTTTACACTCAACTTCAAAAGTGATTTTCATGCCCCCTCAGAAAGTGGAAGCTAATTTTAAGAGTTCAAATTCTAAAATTTGTAAAGACAACTCAACCTACACGTCCCTTAATATCATTTTTATAGATAAAATTAAGTTCTCCTATGAACTATGGAATTTGATAAGTTTTGATAGTGGAAACTTCGAAAAAAAAAATCCCTTTTAACATCTCATAATGGAAAAGAAAAAGAATAAATAGACTTCGATTCCAAGTTCTCTATATAAATCCTTAACTTCTACAACACAAGATGGATTTGATTTTCCTTAATTAGCTTAAAAAAGAAGATAATCATTGTTAGTCAACAAGCAGCTAGTAAAATTATTAAAAAGAATGGATCATATGGATCATATGGCCTAACCGTGTACAGATTTGAAAAGTAAAATTAACTGAAACCATGGAAAGTGACTTACCACAAGATTCTACACAAATTGTGTCTGATGCAAAAAAATGGGCAGAGGTTGCAATCCAAAATCAGGCGTGCTTTACTTCTCCATTTTGGTGGGCTACCTTGAAAATAAGGTTTTGACTCACTACTCCATTTTGGCGAGCTACAAGTTTCGACTCACTACTCCATTTTTCCAGGCTACATTGAAAATAAGGTCTTCATGGAGGTTTTAGAGTATGTTTATTAAAATGAAAATTATGCTTATAAAAAAAAAAATTGGTCCTTTTTCCTCTTAGATGATTTGGTTGTTTATTCTTATTTTTTGTTTTTTCTCTTCCTTTTCCTTATTTTTAAATTTTCAAGGTTTTGGATTTTAGTTTTTTAGGTTCTCTTATGGTTTTCGTTAATTTTGTTAATTTGGTGGTTTTTCATCAATTTAGAAGAAACTTCGGTGTTCATATGATGACACCACAAAACAAAATATTTATTCCAAAAAAATATTTATTATTATTATTTTTTTATAGGTAAGTGTTGTCAAGGGGACAAATCCCTTCAAAAGAGAGAATAGATACATGCCCTTGCCATCAGGGGTGCAACCAATGACTACCCACATCGAACAGTTCACAACTACTGCTTACATAATAATCATTCAATCCTTTTCTTCGAAGAACATAATGTCATTCAGATAGAGGGAAGAGATTTCTTCTGCTTGAATTTAGTCCAATCCAAATCTATCTCAGAGGTGGTGATCGAATTAGTACACCCCACCCTATTCTTTTCTTCCTCATTACGTATGGCTACAGGAGATGTAGGGGAGACTTCAACACTTTCATGGGTGACTGGTTGTGTAATACCTGAAGTAACTAAGGAGTCTTTTGTAGTGCTTGTATTAGAACATTTTCCTTGCAAAATGGTAGAAGGAGAGGATGACAAAGTGTTGGCTACCTCCAAGGGTGGAGATGAAGCAGTAGTTCAAACATCATTTGATTTTGAATCTGACTCTATCTCAATATTGTTACCATTCACCAAGGAGGACAAGATAGGAGCCAGACTCTGAAACATGGGGGAGGAAGGAGTTGCAAGCTTCAAAGGAGGAGAAACTGCATAGTGGCAAGATTCAGCCCCTTCCCACCACGAGGGTTTGAAATTAGGAGCTAAATTGGCATGCTCCCCAAAACATCTTCTTTTACACTGAGCGGTACCATGGTCTGTGGCAAAGAAAATTCAGCATCTGAATGCAATCTTTTCGTAAGCTACTATCTGGAACCATCATCTCTTACCAACTTTAAGAAAAATTTATGCAGGGAGACCCTTTGAGACATCTATCTCAACAAATAAGAGTGCAAAGGTTGAGTTTTCGTAGTTGATTGTCTCCTTGGAGAGGCAGAAATATTTCCCCAGACTGTTGCCGATTGCTTTCAGACAACCAATTTCCCAGAATTGCAAGGGGAGGTAGGGTAAACGAATCCATAGGAATGTCATTGAAAAAGTATCTATCCGTGGATCGAATGAGGGGAACCAGGATTTCATGCATAAAAAATTGCCTTGGAAAAACCACAGACCAATTTTGAGCACCATTTATTTGTCTTTCATAGATTTGAATTTTAAGATGAAAAACCCTTTTGTGCATGGATAAATACTGATTTCATTTTCTAGATAATCCTTCCAATTTGCATTGATCCATGAATGGAGATCACAGAGTTTAGGCTAGACCTTTGTGAACTGACATATCAAAGCATGATCCACCAAATAATCTTCCCTATCACAGGAAAAGTCATCAAGACAGATCTCTGGAGCAGAGCCAAAGTGTTGCACAATAAAAGGGGTACTCAAAGAGGCATTTCCATGAGACAATTGGGGATCATGATTGTGTGTTGTAAATCCAGTATCCTGCATGCTAGGGTTTCCCCTCACCTCATGGCGAATGTTGCATGGAGAATGCGGGTGCATGGCTAGGGCATCCACAAAACTTTTCTTATCACCAACAACACCCAAATTCAAATTGTCAGCCATTGCTATGTGAGGAACACTGTTGACTAGTCTCTTTGTGCCATCTTCCAATCCTAGACCACCATCACTCGCCCTACGTGAGCTATCCAATGGGAGAGTAGAAAGATGGAGAAGGCTGTTGCTCCCCACCTGCGAATTCCCCTACACAAAAGTCTCTATTTTCACTTTAGGGCTTGACAAAACTGAACTCGCATACCCGACGCCCTCTAAGCCATGGTTCATTGCTAAGGAGCATGCACAAAAATCCTAATTAGAGGTCACTATTTATTAGTAATTTTATTTGTAATATTTTATTATTAATTATGGCGGGTTACAATTGAAAATAAGGTCTTGATGAAGGTTTTAGAGTATGTTTATTAAAATGAAATTTATGGACAAGATTTTAATAATGAGCGCATTTATTTAGTCATTTTTATTTGTTTGATATTAGTCATTTATTTAGTCATTTAGTTGTGATTTTACTTGATGACCAAATTAGTCACTTATAAATGACCAAATTAGTCTTTTATTTTCCAAATACTACTAGTGTTAGTCACGTGACTAAATTTTTTAGTCATGTGACTAATAGTTTTAGTCACATAGTCATTTATTTGCCAAATTCTACTAGTGAAAAAGACAAAGAAAGTTGAAATTAGATGTAAGTCTACAATTAAAAATGATTTAATTCAATTTAATTTATAATTTATCATATTTTAATTGTATTGTATTATGTGGTTGTGCACCCTCTTCTCTAGGACCTGATTGTACATGCTCAACTACAAGATGTGTCTCATGCTATAAAAGAAAAAACAATTTAAAACATGTATTAGCTCATATTATATATGGGTAAGTGCACCAAGATGGTCGCACTTTTGTGGCCAAAAAAGAAAAAAAAAGCTCAAAACGCGTTCATGTTATAACGCGAACATGTTATAGAGCGTTCGCGTTATAACGCGAACACGTTATAATGCATTCGCGTTATAACATGAACACGTTTTGAGCTTTTAAAAGCAAAAAAAAAAAGCAAACTCAAAATCATTTCTCATTTCCTTTTTGCTGTGTTTTAGCTCCGCCCGCGGCCAAAAACCCTGTCATACGCGCTCGCGTTTTTGGAGAGGTCAAAATTCATCAAGAGCAATTGGATTTCTTCACAAATATGGCACCACGACGACGAAAAGATGCAAGAGGTAAGTATTGTTTGGTATTTGTTTTGAATTTGTTAGTTTTAAATTGATTTTGTTTGTTTTAGTTTAGAAATGAATGTTTTTTTTTTAATTTGTAGGAAATCGTCAACAAGAGGAGGAAAATCCTCAACCAAATCAACCTCAACCACAAAATCAACCTCCCCCACCATTCTCTCAATACCCTCCTGGCACTCAAGAAAATTTGAGGAGTGAAATTGAAAACAATAGAAAAGAAGTTGAGGATCTTATTAGTAGGTTGAGTGATCAAAATTTTCAACCACGAAAGGATACATCTAGCAGATTCATTGAAGGATTTGTTAGAAAATGTGGATGCAATTACCCAACAAATATCTGGATGGAAAAATAGGAGGCAAACATCGAGGGCATATTATGCAGATAAATTATCATATAAACAAGTTAAAGATTTAAAGATTACTAAAGGCGATTTGTGCTCTCTATTCACTGACCCTAGAACAAATCAAAATCTCACCCTCAATGCAAAGAGGTTTCCTATCCATTGGTGCCACCACCTAGAGATTAGGAACCGTTTTTATGACAGATGGTATATGGTCTTTGATTACCCACCGTGCAATAACTGTGAAGTCCCCCAATATTTTCTTAGGAAATTATACTGTGAGTTTGTATCGAACCAAATCCCAAATTATTTTGATATGAAGGAGTTTCAGGGGAGAGGTGGGGGGTCAGCACAGGATAGGCCTAGTGCACAGCTGGATCCTACACGACAGGGGAGACGACCTCTCGCTAGGGCCAACTCTCAGGAGCGATTATGATGCCGGGTAGCTGCAAAGGAGAGTACCGGATGTAGAGATTTCAGGCTTATCACATCCTTGACCGAGTGTCATCCACCACACTAGCCTCATTGTACAGCGCAATCCAGGGGAGTCTTCAGGTGGTGGCCTTCGAGGCCATGTGTGTCGATCTTGCGGAGCCACTTGTTCGTATGACCCTACCGGCCCTCAGGAGGGTGCTACACAAGATCCATATACTTCTACGCAGCCTGATCCATATGCATCTATGGGGATGGAGAGGGTGGCTAACATTCTGCATGATGCATATGGTATTGACAGTTAGGTAAAATTGAACATGTTCATTGAATTTAGTTTATTAAATTTTAATTGTCAAATGCAAGATGACTAATTTAGTTTATTATTTTAATAAAATTCGTAGGTCACAAAGGTTGACTCAGTACACCAAATAATCTACTTATTTTATGCAAAGATACCCTACCTGGGTATGTAAAGTTAGTAAACAATTATAAAATTGATTACATATGTTGTTTAGCATTTTTTAATTAATGGTATTTTAATATGTGATTTTGGATGTTGAACAGTGGTGTTGTTGAGTTTCAAGGAAACACCTCTCGAAAAGCGAAAGTAGATTTGATCAAACTTTCACTCCAGGTAATATAGAATAAAGAGAACTTCAGTGCTAATGAATTCTAAGTTTAATCTAAATTTGTGTATATATAGTCATAAGAGTATATGGGTCATCAGGGTTATTTGAAATCTTTTAAGAATGGTCCTACCATGATTGTTTGTCTTAGAATTCTACACTAGCAAGCTATATATAATAAAAAATTTAACATGGAACTCCACAGCTGTAGAGCTTACCTTACCCATCCTAAATAATTTTTGTGATGTCAACGTAAATCCAAGAATAAGACGCATGGATGTCCTATGATGTCAATGTAACCAAAAATAAATTTCTATCCCTCAATCTCTCATCTATCACCTTCCAAGACTCCTTCAATATCTCCTAGATGCTTGGAGATGCTTAAGACTAGGTCAAAATACCCTATATTCTCTTCATTTGTTGCATAGCTCATCAAGTTCCCCTATATGTTCTCTAACTAATCATGATTGCATGGAAAGAAGTTATAATTACTCATTAAACTCTCAACTATTAGAGCCTCCTCAAACTATCCCATAGGACGTGGAAAATGCTTAGAAATGTTTAAATTCCCTAATAGGGTGTGGGAGATCTTTTAGGAAAACCTTTGACACTAATTTGATCCATTGAATTCTTTCTTCATTCTATATTCCCTCAAATATACCTTTGCAATAATTCTATCATAATACCTAAATCTACTACATTCATGTCCTTGTTAGCTAAGATGTAGGTGATATAGTATGGTCCATGAATTTTTATGTCTTCTTTTTCATTTTTCTATACAGTCCTCTTTTATCTCACTACCACATCCTCACATAAAAAGAAAAGAAAAACATTACTTATTTTTCTCATCTAAGGCCCCTAAGGTTTTAAACCCTTTAGATGCAAGGATTCAAAGCACATCAACCATGTGGTACAAATGACTAAATCCCAAAGACGATTTGTAGCAATGAAAGAGTTTGGAAAGGTAGAGAGAGCTACACTGGTGACTCAAGAGAAACTTCAGCTTTCAAAAACAAAGCCAATTAGGCTAGCAGACATGTGGATCGGGACAACATTT
>VDFB02224711.1:0-16799 GCA_007258455.2 Sequoia sempervirens
AAGCAAGGTTGGGTGCATATTCTTACAATTTACAACTTTCACTTACATGAGGGTAGGATGCTACACTAGGTGCCCTTACATGTTGCCCAGATATCTCTCAGACAAGTGGATACTCATGGAGTGCTGTAGATAACTAAGTTCAGTTCACAAAGAACGAATGAGGATTCACAAACCAGGATTTAAGTTTCCATTGATGATTGGTAGATTTACCATCAAGAGTGTGCAAAAATCCAAATCAGTCTATGTAGAAATGTAGGTCATGACAATAAGGACCTATATATACAGATTTGACTTTGATTACCAAAATGTGAATAGGAAGTTGAAAAAGGGTCACAACCACAAGTAACATTTTGAAGACATCTGGGCTGATTGTAGAGATGAAGAGGCTATCCAAAAAATGGATTATTGTAGACTAACCATATAGCAGATTAGAGATTGTGGTGTTGCTGACCTACCAGAGGGTTTCTCAGACCCTGGTGATGTCATGAATGCTACTTATGATGGAAATGAAATTTCCAAAAGACCTTTTCTTGCAATACAATGGTCCAAGAAGGAAAGTGTCTCCATAAGGGAAAGGCTTGCTCCAATATTGGACAACACTACATAATGGTTACACAAGCATGGTTTCCAAATGAAAGCCTTCACGACAGAATTAGAAGGAGAAGAACCCGTGTTGCCAAAAAATGTATAGTTGACATTTTTATGCTCACTTGAGTCTTTCTTATGGGCTTTGGCTTGATTTTTTCTAGGTATAATGTTGTAATGTGATTAAAATATTCACATTAGGGCTTAAACATTCAAATTATGATGTCTTGTGAAGGTGTTGTGAAGTTTTGTTAAATATTTCTACACTTTTCTAGACTCTATTAATTATAATTCACCTAAAAATCAAGTTTTCATCACTTATTAAGTCCTATTTTGAAGTGTTGTAAAGTCTTGGAACAAGATTTCACGCTTTTCTATGCTTAATTTCACTAATTCAACCCTTTCTCATGTCTAAATGACCCCTTAATACAATTTCTGACCATTTTCAAGTGTGTTGTTAAGGATATTCCTGTTGGACAACTTTTAATACCCTGAAATTCCCAACACCCACTTAATTTGCTTAATTGGGACTAAGCTGCCAATAGGGGCGACTTAGTACTTTTTAGCACAAAACTTAAAATAATTTTAAATTTCCAGTGGGATTTTGTCCTCTAACCCTTGAGGTTGGCCAGTGATGTGTTACTTTAAGGATATTTTAGTAAAATAAAGTATAAACAAGGGTTTTTCACCTCATTTTACATCTCCTACAATCATCTATCTCCAAATCACATACAATCTCTTGCACTCATTAAGCATTCAATCAAATCAATCATAATCAAGTCAAGCTATTGGAGTTATTCATTGCACATCTTCAAATTTTTAGCATCAATGGTGTGGTAAGTTTATCACATTTGCATTTGCATGTTATCTATTTATCACTCTCTTTTCCTCTCATTTCATTGTTTAGGGTTTGATTACTAAAGTAGGGTTTGACCAAGGAAAACCCCTATTCTCTAACCCTCAACCATTTTCCCCCTCTTGCATGTGACTTTTGTATGCATATTTGTCAACCAATAGGTGTTTAAAAGTGATCAAAAAGTACAAAAAGTCAATCAAGTCAAGAAAACCCCAATTCAAGCTTGGAGAGATTTTCTACCCCATTTTATGCAGAATCAAGTGCAAACACCTATCAAAAAAGAAAGTACAAATCAGACACTTCTAGATTCTGTCCAGAATTCCCCAAGATTTGTAGGAGGACTAAGTCACCACTAGTGGAAAATTATTCCTGCTTCCAGGCCTGAAAAACTGATTTTGACATTTCTGGATACCCATTTGGTAGATTCCCATTCCGACAAAGTTTCCCAAAATTGAGACTAAGTTGCCAGACTGGCACAAGTGTCCTAGTTGAATTTTGTATCAGTTTTATCTGGATTTTAGACCTTCATTCCATCCATTTTCAGTTTCCATGTGCACACATTCTATTTCATAACTTTGTATTTAGTTTTGTTTGCATTACTAGGTCATTTATCACATGTTTGCATATCATAATGTGTTTTCCATTATTTTACATTTTAGTAGTTTTGCATTATTAAATCATTTCAATTTCAAATTAGTGCATTAGGACATATTAATTAGGCATAATACATCTCATTAACATTAGTAATGAGTGTAAACCTTTGTATTTTGGTGCCCCATCCAATCCCCTTTTTCCTTTTAGGTGAAAAACCCTAGGAGGAGTAAAGCATTGTGAGGGGTCAAACTAAAATCACTATTTATACTATTTATAAACATGCGGCTATTCCCACTTCTTCCTGAAGAGGCCCTATGATTAAGTTCACTATTGGAAAGAAGGATACATGGGAAGTCCAAGAAGAAGGAGCCATAGAATATGAAACATCTCAATCCAAAGGAAAAGGGACCATTTCTGAAGAGATAGATTCTAAAGAAGAAGAAAATTAAAGTGAAGAATTTGTTGAAGAAGAAGATTCTCAAGAAAAACACTCTGATGAGGAAGAAGATTTCGTAGGTGAACAAGAGTCTGAAGAGTAAGAAGGTGATCAAGAAGGTGAACAAGAGTCTGAAGAATAAGAAGGTGATAAACAAGAACTAGGGCATGACAGAGAACAAACTCTATCTCCACATAAGAATGTTGTTGAAGACTTTACTCAAACATCACCACCCATAACTTCAAATGTTCCTCACACACCTCATAATATAAACACTCCTCCACCACATTTTCCTACATCACCTCTTCCTACATCCACAATACCTGCAGTGGACATTTCACATCCCCCTGCAACATCAACCACACTTGATACTCCTCCATTAGTTTCAAATACACAAACTGTTGATATTTTTTCAAGTCCTCAATTGTCCATTCCCAGTTTGTCATCTCCATCCTATGACATCACTTCTGATGCTGAATTCAATAGGTTTATGAATGAATCTTTGCATGGTCAACTTGGTGTGTAATCTACTAGTGTAGTCATGAAAAACACTACGTCAATTGTCACCATACCAATCATTTCTATAGAAGCAGTTATGACAAAAGAGTTGACAATCATCTGAGAAGTTCATACTTCCTCTCTTCCCCCTTGGTTGGTATCTCAAGTATCGAAGAGGAAAAATCAAATGATCTCTCCAGACTCCATGTTGATAAAACTAGCAATAAGTTGGCAAAAATTGGTATACCGCCTCAAGAGGAAGGAGATGTAAATATGGAGGACTACACTGTAACAAGAGTCCAGCTTGGAAAGGTCATGAATAAAAGTGCAAAGGTAGATGCACAAGTAACCTTGGATGTGTTGGTAGGAAGGCTTGATAAGATGGAAGAAGGCCGAGTCATGTACAAACAAAAGGCTGAATGATATGTAGCTATTTTGAGGAGATTTTCAAACTCTTTAGAAAATATCCAACCCATGGCTATTGAAAACCTTGAAAAACCAGTAGTACAAAAGGAAAAAAAATTACTTCCAAAGGTAAAGCATTGTATGATTTCATTGATGAATTAATATAAGATGGTTCTCAAGTAATAGTTGTTGCAGATGAGAAGGCCACATAGATAGCTGAGCTCAAATCAGACCTTGATAAGGAAGAAAGTATTCTTACCCAAGAGGATTCAAAAGAGATGGAAAAATTCCTATCATTTTGGTCACATATGAAATAGGAAAAGCTCAGTAAATTGGTGCAAGTTGGGGTAATTCTTGACAAGGAAAAACATGTAGAGGTAAGAGAATCACTCAAGCACCGCATTGAAGTGATCAAATCTATTATCAAAGATCTTCACCATGTTCAAGAAGATGTCAAAGGAAATCATGCTACCCTAGAGAAGGGAATTAAGGAGTTTCCAGAAAAGCCTCTTAAAGAAAACCATATTTTCCTCCCAGCCAACAAACTTTCCAATATCTACAAAGAAGTCGTCATGCAACAAGTTGAGGATGCCAAATTTTCCAAAGCCTCAATGCATATCATTTGTGATACATGACTGACCATTGATAATCTCAACATGCATCTTCACAGGTGCAAGAAAATCCATTCATTCACCAAAAGTTCAATCACAAGAGTTCACACCCTTGTAGATTACACAACCGACCCAAATAATGCATTCATATAGGAGACCAAGAAGAAGTATGAAGACTTCCACATCCAGAGCAAGGAACCATGAAGACTCTTGATCGTCAGTGTTGAACTTTTTGATGCTCGCCTTTATGTATCTTTTAAATAGTTTTGACATCTTAAATGTAGTTTTAGCAAATAATTACACTAAAAATCTGAGATGTAGTTCCACGAAGATGGACAACATTTTTACTTAGTCAAAGTTAGGTGAGATTTTCCTAAATTAGCTCACCTAAATTTCCTAATTTTACTAAACTAATTTCCTAGATTTTATCTTCCCTCTCTTTTATAAATAAGAGGTATTTCTATTGTAATCTTTACCTTTAGTATTTTGCAACGAAGTGCTACCCCTTTTGAAGGTTTGTGAAACTTTGTCTTCTTGTTTGTGAATAAAAATCTGATCAATAAACAAGAGAATTGCATACCATAGTTTGTGTTGGAATCGATAATCTTGTGGATTGATCATATTGGTAGTGATTAGTAGATGAGATATGAAGGGGTTCAAATAAATTTATGTAAACTTTGTGTTACATTATTTATTGGAATTTACATTTATGTTTTTAGAGTAACTATTGTTTAATGATCTACAAGACTTTGTGCTTGTAATTGTTCATGTTGTTCATGGAATTGTTGTATCCAAAAGACTTTGTGCTTCTAATATGACAAACGATACATCTCTCATAGATTCATCGATGAAAAAGCTATAGAACGACTTTGTTCCTTTGTGAGCTTTGCTTTCCCATTTTATTGTTCTTTCTATCATACTTGGTATCTCTAAGCTTTGATTTGACAAGATAGAGGTATTAGCATTACTGCTTGTTTTTAGTTTAAAGTTACTGTGAATCAAAGCTATCAACTGTGAAGCATTGTAAAACATATTCTTTGAAAAAAGAGAGAAGCATGAATGTGACACACACCCCCCATCTCATAGTTGTAGTGTGCATAGGAGCACCTAGGCTGACCTCCATTTTGGTTTGCAAATTTTTTGGCTTGTTCTAACCTCGGACAAGTTAGCATGTTGTGTGTTTAGGTTGGACCTTAGAAGGTCTTGTGTGGTTTGTTGAATTAATCTTTTGGCTAGGTGTCATCCTAGTGAATCATTGCTGGTATGTTGTTAAATTTTTCTTTATTAGGCTTTGGACAATCTAGATTGGAAGACAATGCATTAAGTGGGTCTTAACCATATCTAAATTGTTGGAAAATTCCAAGGAACGGTTAAGGGAGAGGTTAGTTGCTCAAGATAAGGGTGTTGGAAGTCCTATGTTTGAGGACCATGACACAATCAAAGCATAATGGAAGTTACAAACTACGGGTGTGAAGTTGCATGGCAAGATTTATGTAAATTGCATGCAAATCAGTAATGGGAATTCCTTGAAATCAGGGAATGCTCGAGTAACTACCCTTGAAAGATGTTGGCATCAAAAATAGAAAAAAAGGGCTCGTGGAAGCAGTAGTGAGACATTGTAATCAGTTTTGTTGTGAATAACAGTGGACAGTGAGCAGATTTTGAGTTGTTTTTCTGTGTGTTACCCACGTGCTTGGAGAAACAGTGATTGAAAATGGCCCTGTTTATATCAGTTTCTCATTGTTCTTAGGTTCTTTGTATAGTTTGAAGTGAATCTCATTTTGTGGATAGGAGTTAAGAATAGATTTAGTGTTTTATATTTAAATCTTAGAGTTGTAGAGAGGTCCTCTGAAATCTTCATGTGTTTTGCAACAAAGATCTAATAGGAGTGGAATAATCAGATTTGGCACTGAAAACATATTATTAGAATAGTTTAGATTTACTTTTCATTGTGTTTTAGAGTGGAGTAGCATAGAGTTTCCTTTTATTGAATCCTTAGATCAAAACTTAAAGGTTAGCAAAGGTTCTTTTGTTGTTTCTGAATAGTGTGTTTCTAAATGGCTCCCCCATAAGCACTATCCACGGGGTTCCCCTGAGAATAGATGAATATGGGAGAGGAGTCAACCTATTGTAAATGTTTAGGGTTAAGAATGTTAAAGTTCCAAGAAAAAGATTGTAGACCCAAACCCTAAATAGGACTGCCGGTTAGGGATTTGGGAGTAAGTCAGAAAGAATTTAAGTAGGGAATAGATATTTGTATATAGAATCAGAGTAGATACTGGTGTGGGAGCTAGATCGCAGGTACTCATATTCCAATAGGTTTTGAAGCATCAATAATCATTTGGAGGTAGATTGGAAGCAAAAAACCAGTGAAACCCTAGTTAATAAGGGCAATTAGGTCTCCTCTCCAAGATCATTGGAAGGCACTGTACGAAACAGAAGGAGGCCAGAAAACTATTGCAAGATTTAAAAGTCCCAAAAGGGTGCCAGAATATGTGTTGTGTTTCCTAGGTTGTGTGGAGAATATTAGCAGAAAAAGCCAATTAGTGACTGGTAAGGGCTAGTAGGATTTAGGCCTCGCCTAGGCAATTTCATGAAATCGGATGATTTGAGGTTTAAACACCAAGCAAGATGCATCCATTTGGAGGTGAAATGCAAGAAACTAGTATCTCCAGCTCCCCTGCAAGAAGTTCAAATCAGATGAAGAATTTGGCACTTAGATCCTTCTAAGTCCAAGGAAGAGCCATTGTTTACAAAAGGTGTTGAATTTTCAAGGGTAAGGTACAAGGTTGAAAGCTCTCTGAGAAGAGTTGGGGCAGGACTAGAGCAGTCTTTTAAGCTCAAAAAGGAACCCTTGGTAGCAGGTTCCAGGCAGGAGATAGTGGAAAGTCTCCTAGAAGGCAGTACAAGCAACCCTTGGAATTGTATTACACCATATTGGTATCAGAGCTAAGAGTTGGATTCAAGGCTTGTGATTAATGAGCCAATCCACTGAGTTAGTAGGAGAGAATACACCAGAGGAAGGAACCATGGTGACAAATGCAGAGCTAGCAAAGAAGGTAGAAGAGCAAGAGGAAGATAACCGGTTGCTCAGAGAAAGGATATCTCAGATGGAGAGACTTCTGGATGAAGTCCAAGAAACAACAGATAATGTGAAGGACAAGATTAAGAAGAAGGAAGAGCAGGAAGCCAAGGAAAAAGAAGTGGAATTGGAGGAGGAAGCTCCAAAGCCTGATCCTGTTCTTGCAGAGGAACCATTCTTGAAGGCATTGCAGGCCTTGAGTGGTAAAGCATTGGATGGTGTACCACTTTTCAGTGGACAAATGGACCCTAATTCAGTTGTGGACTGGATTGAGAGCATTGAGAATCAATTTGAATGTGATGGAATAACAGAGGCCCAAAAGGTAAAGGTGGACAAGTCAAGGTTGAGAGGAGCAGCTCTCACATGGTGGAAGTTTGTACAATCAGAAAGAGAGAAAGAAGGAAAAGGTCCCATAGTTTCATGGAAAGGAATGGTAACCAAGATAAGGCAGACCTATCTCCCTAATGATTATGAAGTCCAGTTACACAGGAGAAGACACAATCTGAGGCAAAAAGACATGGATGTTTAGACATATACAAAGGATTTTCAAAAATTGTGCCTTAGATCAAAAGTGGTTGAAGATGAGAGTATCAGGTTAGCAAGATACCTAAATGGACTCAAATGGTCTATTCAAGAAGATATGAGTTTGGTAAACTTCAAAACAGTCTGCCAATGTTATCAAATGGCTTTGAAAATAGAGGAGAAAGGAAAAAAGAAGCAGGAACAAAACCCCAAAAGCAGAGGTAAAGGGAAAGACAACAGAGGACAAAGAGGAAGCTATAGTGGAAGAAGCTCAGAATCAAGAGCCCAAGGAGAAGTCAGATTTTCTGATCAGCAAGAAGGAAGTTCTAGTAGAGGTGGTAGAGGAAGAGGTTTCAGCTCCAGAGGAAGAAGTGGTGGACAAGGAAGAGGCAGTTACTTCACCAACATGAAATTCTATCATTGCAACTAGTTGGGACACCCAGCCTATAGATGTCCTAAGAAAGGAAGCACTTCTCATGGAGGAGATAAGAGAACCAATCTGATTCAAGATGAAGCAGCTGCAGCAAATAAACAATCAGAAGTACCTTTGAACTCAGAGGAAGGTGAGAATCTTATGATGAGAAGAACTTTGATCAAAGAACCAGTCAAAGAAGAGCCAAGCCAAAGAAGATATCTGTTTAGGATAAAGTGCAAGATGATGGGGAAAGTGTGCAAGGTGATTATAGACTCAGGTTCTACTGACAATATTGTGTCAGAGGAGGCAGTCAGCAAACTGAAATTGACAAGGATATCTCACAAGAATCCTTACAAGGTCACATGGCTCAATAAGGGTCAGCATGTCTTGGTGAATGAACAAGCATGGGTGGAGTTTTCAATTGGCAAGTACAAAGACAAGGTATTATGTGATGTGTTACCTATGGATGCATGCCACTTGCTCCTAGGTAGGCCATGGAAATTTGACTGTCAAGCTGTGCATGATGGAGCTAAGAACTCATACACCTTCAAGAAGGACAATGTAACCTACAAGATTCAATCTTTGTTGGAAGACACTGAAGTGTAGACAGCAGGTTCTAAGCTGCTATTAGCTGGTGAAAAAGAGTTCTTAAAGGCTTTAGAAGAAGGAGAAGGAGTTGGCTATGTAGTCATGATCAAGCCAAGAGAAGTAAGCAAGGAGAAGGCAGCTGAAAAGCAAGAGTTACCCAAGGAGATTCAAGACTTGTTGCAAACCTATGAAAGCATTGTAAGTAGTGGTCAACCAGCAACCTTACCTCCTAAAAGAGCCATAATTCATAGGATAGACTTGATACCAGGAGCTACCCTTCCAAACAAAGCAGCCTACAAGATGACACCTCAACAGAATGAGGAGATAGCTAGGCAGATTCAAGAACTACTTGACCAAGGTCTTATTAGGAAAAGCATCAGTCCTTGTGTAGTACCCACTATCTTAGCACCCAAGAAAGGAGGAGAATGGAGGCTTTGCACTGATTCTAGGGCAATAAACAAGATAACCATCAGGTATAGGTTTCCCATTCCTAGGATTGAAGATCTTATGGATTGTCTAGGTGAAGCTAGGTACTATACCAAGATAGATTTAAAGAGTGGATACCACCAAATTAGAATACATGAGGGTGATGAATGGAAAATAGCCTTCAAAACCAATGAGGGTCTTTATGAGTGGCTAGTAATGCCATTTGGTTTGTCTAATGCCCCCTCCACATTCATGAGACTCATGAATGAAATTCTCAAGGACTACATTGGCAAGTTTGTAGTAGTGTATCTTGATGATATACTAATCTATAGCATAACTAGAGAAGAGCACCTCCAACACATTGAGATGGTTTTCAAGAAGCTACAGGAGGAGAAGTTGATGATCAATCTGGAAAAGTGTGAGTTCATCAAAACAGAGCTGGTGTACCTTGGTTTTGTGTTATCACATGGCAACTTGAAGATGGACAACAGCAAGGTAGAAGCCATTCTTAATTGGCCTACTCCCAAGACAGCAATAGAGGTAAGAAGTTTCCATGGTCTTGCTCAGTATTATAGGAAATTCATCAAATAGTTTAGTGCAATTTGTGCTCCTATGTTGGATACCATTAAAGGAGGAATGAAAACTAAGTTTGTGTGGAATGAGAAAGCTAACAAGAGTTTTGAGTTCTTTGAAGGATAGCTGCAACCCTAGTACCGGTGTTTTTGAAGCTTTGAAAGCTATTCACCGTGAATGTGATGCAAAAGCAATGTGTAGCAATTAGAGTTGTTCTCAATCAAAGGAGGGGAAAGGCGGGTGGCACTTTTTCATTACGAGAAGCTAAGGAAATTGAAGCCAAGAGAATTACTCTTCTTATGATACAGAGAAATATATACGTGGTTTAAGCACTAAGAAGTAGAGCACTACCGCACTTCGAAGAATTCATTGTGTACTTAGACAATCAAGCACTCAGTTTTCTAAATTCACAAGAGAAGTTGAGTCACAGGCACATGAAATGGGTGGAGTATTTGCAAGCTTACACCTTCAATATCAAGCACAAGAAAGGAGCTCTCAATAAAGTTGCTAATGCATTGAGCAGGAGAGTTCTCACAATCCAAGAAATTCAGTTGAAGAGCATGGGGATAGATCATTTCAAAGATCTATATGCAGATGATGAAGACTTTGCAGAAATTTATAAGGTATTTCTTGAGTACAAGAATCATTTCCATAGCAAATATGCTAAATATACCTTGCAAAGTGATTTATTGTTTAAAGGGAATCAACTTTGTGTTCCTAGAGGTTCTATTAGAGAGAATTTAATTCAAGAAAAGCATAATGGTGCCTTATGTGGTCATTTTGGAATCACTAAAACTCAAGAACTAGTTCAAAGGTTTTATTTTTTGCCTAAGATGAATCTAGATGACGATAAATATGTAGAGAGTTGTGTAGTGTGTCAAAAGGAAAAAGGCACTTCTTCAAATGCAGGCCTATACCAGCCACTACCAATCCCTTCTAGGCCATGGGAATGCTTAAGCATGGACTTTGTAGTTGGTTTACCCAAGACAAGGCAAGGTATGGATAGTGTGTATGTTGTGGTTGATAGATTCAACAAAATGGCTCACTTTATACCCTGCAAAACAACCAATGATGCCAGTCAAATAGCCTCTCTTTTCTTCAAAGAGATAGTCAGCATTCATGGCTTACCAATCAACATTGTATCAGATAGGGATAATAAATTTATGAGTCACTTTTGGAAGACTCTTTGGCAAAGAATGGGCACCAATATGTCCTTTGGATCTGCATACCATCCCCAAACTGATGGTCAGACCAAAGTGGTAAATAGAACACTTGGAAACCTTCTAAGATGCTTGACCAAGGAGTATGGTCAACAATGGGATCAGATTATTGGCTAAGCGAGAATGTACTACATAATGATCTGATGAATAGGTCCTTGAGGGGAAGAGCCCTTTGGAAATTGTTTATGAATTTGCACCCACAAAGGGGTGTTTACTTGAAATTTGAGAGAAATTTGAAGGATGGAGTCAAAGGAAGTGGTTATGCAGATGACTTTGCTTGTGCAATGCAGGAAATTCATGAGACAGTCAGAAAAACCTTGACAAAGAATACAATGAAGCATAAGGTTAAGATGGATGAGCATAGGAAAGAAGTCCAATTTAATGTGGGAGACTTAGTAATGGTCCACTTGAACAAGGCTAGATTGCATAAAGGAGTCCCTCACAAGCTCCAAATGAAGAGGATAGGTCCCACCCTATCTTGGAGAGATATGGCAACAGAAATGCATTCAAAAGTGCAATTGCACGATAACGTGGAGGTACATCCCCACTTTGTTTTTAATGTTGTAGACCTAGTCCATTACAAAGGACCACCACTAAACTTGGATCAGACCATCCATGAAGTCAGTCAAGATGTGGAAGAACTCAAACTGCCCCCTGTCATAGTCAAACACGCTGATAAAATATTGGATACCAGGGTCTACAAGAGAACAAGAACCAAGGAGTACAAAGAACATCTGATCCAAAGACAAGGACAACCTGAAGTTGATGCAGTATGGATCAAGGAGGCAGAGTTCAAGAAGTTGGGCATTGATCTCATCTTGCTCAATCCAAGGGTGGATTGAATTTTCTGTTTTGGGGAGGATGGTGCAGGAGCACCTAGGCCAAACCCACATTTAGGTTGCACAATTTTGGCTTGTACCTGATCTTGGCCAAATCAGGATGTTAGTAAGTGTGATTTGGACCTTAGAAGGTTTGGAGTAGGTGTACTTAATTAATCATTAGAGTAAATGGCATCCTAGCTTTAGTCATGTTTTTAAATTTTTGGCTTTAATTAGTTTTGGACAGTCTAGGTTGGAACACAATGTATTAAGTGGGTCATAACCACATCTAATTTGTTGGAAGATTCCAAGGAATGGTTAAGGGAGATGTTGGAATCTTGAGATAAAGGTGTGGAGATCCTATGTTTTAGGACCATGACACAATCATGGCATAATGGCAGTTGTAAAAGGCAGATGTGAAGTTGCATGGCAGAATTTATGTAAATTACATGCAAATCAGTAATGGGAATCCCTTGAAATCAGGGAATGCTCGAGTAACTACCCTTGGAAAGATGTTGTTGGCATCCAAAATGGTGGGAGGACTCATAGAATAGAGTTAGACATTTTGTAATTAGTTTTTGTGGAGAAATAAAGAAGATAGTGTGCAGTTTTCTGTGTGTTACCCGCGTGCTTGGAGAAACAGTGACTAAAAATGACTTTGTTTATACCGTTCTCTCACTGTTATTAGGTTCTTTGAATAGTGTGCAGTGAATTTCATTTGGTAGATAAGAGCAGAGATTAGATTTAGTGTTTGTATTCATAGTTTAGAGTTGTAGAGTTTATTTCTGAAATCTCAGTGTGTTTTGCAGCAGAGTTGTTATAGGCATTTATTGATCAGACTTAGCACTGTATCCATGTTATTGTAATAGATTAGAATCAATTTTCATTGTGTTAACACTGTGAGTAGAGTGGGAACATTCATTTAAACCCCTAGATTAGAAATCAGAAGTTAGCAAGGTTTTCATTGTTTTCACTGAACAGTTTGTTTTAAAAATGGCTCTCCCATAAGCACTGTCCACGGGGTTTCCCTGAGAATAGGTGAATATGGGAGAGGAGCCAACCTACTGTACATATTTAGGAATAGGAATGACAAGGAGCCAAGCTATGTTTTATAAGACCAAACCCTAGGTGAGTAGTAGTTGCCCGGTTAGGTGTTTGGTAGAGAAAAGACAAGAGTATAGGCAGGGGAATAGAAGACAGTACGGAATTCGTACAGTTCCAGGTGAGGTGAGGTGAAATTTACATACTCCATAAGTTTGAGGCTTCTCTCAATGCATTGGAGTTAATTGTGATTCACAAACCAGAGAAACCCTAGAAGTTAGGGAATTAGCCCTCCAATCCAAGAACTTTGGAGACAACTGTATGGTAAAGACAAGGATTTGAAAACTCATGCAAGATTTAAAACCCTGAAAAGGGTGTCTGAAAGTGCATTCAAGTTGGCAGGTTGTTCAGCAAATCTGAGAGAAAAAGTCAGAATACTGACTGGTAAGGGCTACAAGGAATAACCCACCCCAAAGATGATCTTTTGAGATCGGTAAGAGTTGTCATTGAAGAACCTTTAAGATGGCTTCAAGTGGTTATGAAATGCACCAAAACAATGTTCCCAACTCCCCTGCATGTAGCTCAAGCATGGTGTTGAAGTTAGCATCTAGACTCTTCTAGGTGTTGAGAGGAGATTAGCAATTTCAAGTGGTGTAGAATCATCAAAGGTAAAGCACAAAGTTGAAAGCTCTCAGAGCACAGTTGGAGCAGGACTAGAGTAGTCTTTTAAGCTCAACAGGAACCCTTAGTAGCAGGTTCCAGGTAGGAGATAGTGGAAAGTCTCCTTGAAGGCAGTGCAAGCAACCTTTGAAGTTCTCATACATCGAATTTTGGATCAAAGGGGGTGAGAGCTTGGTTTTGAGGGATTCTAGAGGTTTGGGAAAGGGAAAGAGGTACTGAGGGGGCTGGTGGAAAGGATGGGAAAGATTATGAGTGAATAGTTGCACATAAAAGAGAGGGATTAGGAACTATAATGGTGCCAAATTATGACTTCCTCCTAGAGGTTTTTGCTTCAAGGGGACAAAGAGGAAATGATAGAAAAGATAGGGAATGGGAGCATTAGATAGACTTGGCACCCAGGGATTGGTCACCAAGGTCTAGTGTTCATTTTCAATCCCAAGGCCTAATGGGGATGCGAGAAGGGAGTGGGGAAATTTAAAAGAGTGGGGTTGATGGTTTTTAGGGAACTTGGGACCTAAGAGTTGGTTCTTATATCCCAATTCTATCCACAATTCAATAGCCCAAGGAAGGACAAGGGGAGACTAGAAACACAAAAACACACTCATGACCTAGACTAAACAATTAGCAACCACGAAAGGGGGAACCACATAGTATTTATTTGATTAACAATTATTAATGGTTAGTGACTAGGGAAGGTGCACAAAAGGAGACAAAACTTAGTCAAATATACATTTTAGGAGGCTTGTAGATCTAGGCACCAATACTATTCTCTCATTATAATTGTCATGAACATAATTCATTGTATTATTTTAATCTAAACCTATGTTTACTTTATGGTACAAAAAAATATACTTCTTCCCACTATTTTTAAAAGGAGGTGTTGATACTTGTGCTACATGTTGATAACTCTTACTTTTAATTCCTATTGGGAATGCTTTTATTACTACAGATGTTCAAATTTAACACCTCTATCAAAGATCATACTAGATGTTTTGGTTGATTATTTTTATTATTACATAGTTTATATTATTTGGGAGGATATTTCCTTCTGATCAAATTTGGCATTATATGGGGGATTCTTCAGTGACCAATTCTACTAGATTTTAAATGTTCCTAATCTAGAGTCAATTTCAATTAGAGGATGTTGTACTTGGTGTGATTTCAAATATCAGTGTCTTGAGGTTGGTGATTATTGCATGGTCTTTTGTTGCTCAATTTGTGTGATCTATTTTTCTAGTGCATGTGGTCTCTTAAGTTAAGGAATTGAATGAGTGGCTTAACTTAAAAAATTACTAAGTTGAAATATTAAAAGGGTAAGTTAGTGGATAATTGTGATAGAAACCTAAATTGGCATCATTGAGTTAATGCATTTGTGATTAGTAATTTAGATACATATGTTTTGGTATTTCCATACAGGGGGTCCATATAGTGTTATCTTAATCTACTCTTTCTTCATCAATAATATATTTTAAGCATGATCCTATATCATAAATCATGGGGAATGTTGTGTGTATGCCATATTTGAGTGGAGACTTTTGTGGCACAATGACATGTGATGTTGTTGAGAGGAATTGTGTTGTGGTTTTACTCAAATACTTCTATTGTGATGGAAATTCCTATGGATACTTCTATTTCTATACAAATTCAAATTTAAAATTTCTTATGTTGCACTAATTGTAAATCTAGATTGATTGTGTGAGTTCTTCAGGTGCACAATTATGAGTGATATGTTACACATGGCGATTAGTTGGTTAATTAATTGGTAATGTTAAGAGTTAGATTTTTTGTTGTAACTTCTTATATATTGGGTCCTTCATATAGATAATTGGCTAGACATTGTATATGTCTTGGTTGATGCACTTCTTATTAGTGTATTTCTAATACCACTTTTGAGACACGTTACAATATTTTAAATATTATAGTTGGTTCTTAGATATTTATTTGGTTCCAAATAGTTTCAAAAAATGCACGTGTTCCTCTTCACTATGTACCTATTTAATTTGGGTGCAGCCATACTTTTACCTAATGAGTGATTAATCTTTCCTTGAGAAGCATTGATCAAATTTGATCATTTAAATGTGAACATGATGACATAAAAATCTAGTCTTTTAAGGATGATGATGATAAATGTATTACTAAAAAATATTAAATATCTAGAGAGGAAATACCACACCCCTTAATCTTCAACTTTGATGTGTTTTTATCTTTCAATATATAGAAGCCTCTATTTTTAGTGATTTCTTAGTGATGATTATGATAATAATTCCATTTCATTTATAATTTTATCTAATTAAATTATTTTTTACCATTAGTGCTCTCTTATACATCTTGTACCTTTGTTTTGTGTAGCTACACTTAACAAAACTAGGCAAGGTAGATATCATGGAGAGGAAGGAATATAGTTTTGTTGGTGATAACCCTTACTAGATGACATGTTATAGTACAAATATTGAAGAACATAGAAACTACTCTAGAATCTAGACTACCCTATCTAACTTGTTAAGGGAAAAGGGATACAAGGATAAGAATTCAAAAAAAGATAGTATTAGAGAAATAAATAAAAAGGATGGAAAAGGAGCACCGAATAAGGTTGGATTGTTAATTTTATCTATAACACACAACCAACTCTCCACATTAAACATATATATGTCTATGACAAGGCTACCTCAACTTATGCTATATAAATCCATGTGTTATTGAATAATATTAAGTGACATATATGACTAACTAGTGAGAATTTATTTCATATAAATAATCTTCGTCAACTTGGAGACAGGCAGATAAACACACACGCACACATTCACAATATAAAATTAGGAGGCAATATCTAAGACAAGTATTAAAGAACACAAAATGCTAAAATACATTAACATTACTACAAGATAACAAACCATGATCAATAAAATCTTTAATATAAAAATCCAAAATTTGATTCAATATTAGAAAGCCAAAAGATGTTTACAATAATTTGTTTCCCTTGTTTACACAATTGTAGGAAGCCTTGTGTAAATTCAACTAAAGAAACTTGAAAATATTTTATAAAATAATGGATAATGATGGAGAGGGAACATATGTCAAAGGAGCCTCAACAACTATCAAGGGTGATCTCCAATTGATACTAGATCCAAATGTGAGAGACAAAACAAAGTAGTTAGAAATATTAGCCACAAGTAGTTAGAAGTATAATGGATTCCTTTTCATGCATGTGCCACCTATTGCTTCTAAGAGAAGATGACTTGTGTGATCTAGTGAAGAATTAACCTTAGATAGTCATAATAAATATTAGGTGGTTGCTCACAATCAATGTTCATTATAGATGGTAGGGTGAATTCTAGAAATGGTATGGAATACACCAAATCAAATCAATATCAATTAATTGAAATGGTCAAAAATATCTAGTAGAAATGGGAAGAAGATGGTAGAAGTGAGAATATTTTCAAAGAGATGG
>VDFB02224712.1:0-10289 GCA_007258455.2 Sequoia sempervirens
GGATTCATATCTCTTAAGCAATATCCTGTCTTAGAATCAAAAGTACCACTATACAATACAAGAAACATAGATTCATTGGGTTTTAGATGTTGGAGTACCTTTCTCATTGTTTATATGAGCCTACTGTTGAAGTATGTCATAGTCTCATTGATGTACTTATAGATTGGTGTGAGGTCATGGATAGAAAATTTTAGATCAATCATATCCCCATACTACATTTTGAATGCCTCCAAGAATTCTTCCCAAGAGGAGATATTGCTATCAAGAATATTTATGAACTATTCTTTAGCACTTTCCTCCAAAGAATTCACAAATAGCTTTATCATCACATCTTCATCATTAATTTCATATTCATCAATGATATTGATGATGTATCTCAAGTGTTCTTCCCCTGTTACTGCATTTTTGCTCTAAAAAATTAGAAATTTTCCTCTTATGTCACTTGGGATTAGATTTAGTTATTTTGGAATACCAAAGAAATCCAATTGTCTATAGTTTCAGTTCCAAAATTCTATCGGAGTGAAAAATATCTTTGAGCTTATCTTTGAGGGTTATTCCTTGTATCTTGTCCTATATTTTGTTGTTGTAGGTTATGTTGATTTTGTTCTATGTTATGCGCCTACTAATTTGGGACATGTTGAATAATATTATGAGATTGAACAATATGCTAGTATTGGTGTATTTATTGAACTTGCTAAGCGAGTTAAGCTTGCCCTAATACAATTTATGCTTATATATCAGACTACCTTACTCGAAGGTGGTCAATAATATCTAGTTTTTGATCTAATTCTCTTTGCCTATGCTCACTTTTTGATTGAGCAGCCTGATCAACATCATGGAATAGAGTCTGTACTTCTTTTTTAGTTCTTAAAAATGAAGTAGGAGAGTTGTGAAGTCTATTTCTCGTTAAATTTATCATATGTGAAGGTAAAGATAAATTACTATCTATATTTTATGTATGCATATTCTGAGCTACATCTTTATTACTTTCATTAACATTTGTCTATTTTCCAAATCTATCAAAATCATGCCTAAAGGTTCTCCTACTAGTTTTGATCAAGGTATCAATTAAATCATTTGATGTATATTGAATATACTCTTTTGATGTATCTGTCCTCTTTGAAGTACCTAATTTTTTAATAATAGGAGAATTAGGTGGAGATAATACTCTTGGATTCCAATCCTTCTATTGCTCTCATTTCCTTTTTGCATCAAAGGAAGTAGCCTCAATCATTTCTTGACCTTTATATTGCCGATCTCTTTCCATTCTTTTATCTTATGAGGTTAAATTTTGGGATCTTCCTTAATAGCGCTGCCACTCAAAAATAAAAAAATAATCTCTAGATCAACAAATTTTGATTATACTAAGTACCAATACTTTCTTGGTTATAGTATGGTTATTGATTAGTTTGGTTCTTCAATTTGAGTCTTTATTTAACTATCCTCAACAATGACGACATTTTGTTGGGTCCCAAAGTTGCTACTCCACTTCCTATAACCAAATCTCAGTGCGGGGAGCACCCATAGGTTACCTTAGTTTGTCTTGAAGGTCATGATTTGACAATTTTTTTAGGCCAACTTATCATCTATTCATGTTCATTTTTGGTTGTGCCTTAGTGGAATTTTTTATTGGGTGTTGATCATCTAATGAAGGTCATGTTTACCATAGGATAGGTGACATAAAGTTCTAGCTCTAAATGAGGTCTTGGATTTTTAGGAATTCTTGCAAATATTTGAAAATGTTGCTCAATTGGAGCTTCAAGTGGCCAAGAAGAGCCCAAGGGAGAGGATAACTGAATTGGAGACCCTATTTATGGGATGCCTCGGCATTGAAGTGGGGTTGGAAGCATTTGTTATGTTTTGAAGTTTTGTGAATTCAAGGAAAGCAATTGTGTTTGAGAGTGAATTTTCTAATTTTTGCATTGAAGTGAGGTTGTAATGGGTTGATCATGGTACTACAACTTGTGTAGGATGTAGTATAGCTGTTATTCAAGCATTGTGTGGCATTAGTTAGTTTATTTATTCAATTTTAAGCATTGTTTGTAAATTAGTTTGGTTTTCATACTGTTGCTGGTCTGAACTAGGCAGTTTTGTGAAAATGGAGTGTTAGCTCACTTTCCCATCGTACAAATTGTACAGCCCTTTGGGAACAGTGACTAGACTCCTTGTTTGTACATATGGTAGGGTTTAGGGCCTTTGAAAAATCAGGAGCTACTATGGAAGTCTTGCCCTAGGCGAGCCAGGAAGAGTCCGGCTAGGGAAGACAAAAAGTGCAGAGCACTTGATTTGCAGGGGTGTCCTTTTCCAGACAAGTCACAATGTGGAGAGGGTAGGTAAGTGCCTTTCCAGGACATAGCATGGAGGAGGAAGCTCCATCAATCCATCTGGTGTGAGGAATACCTAACAGTTTGCAGTGAAGTCAGGGAAGGGTTTGTAAAGGCCTAGATTTGCCAAATTGTGGGTTAAGCCTTTGTACGGACAGCTGAGACCCAAGACCCCAAAAATATTTGAGAGGTGTTCATATGAACCAGGAATCCCAAGAAAAGATTGGGGTGTTCTTTGGAAAGATTTAGAGAACTAACCTGATTTCTCAGAGAAGGAGGCCTAATTGGGGCTCCTAGGGCTAGTAGCCTTTTAGGCCTAAATGAGGGTTTGGTGGAAGCGAATAAGAAATGGAGTTAGGTGGACCTTCAAGAACCAAAGTAGGATGGATTGAAGTCATTAGAAACACCTCCGCACCCCTGCAAAGCTAAATTCAAGATTTTGGAGGATTGTAGCCTTTAGGGTGGATTAAGGGCTAAGGTTAGAATTGCAAGATTGTACCAAGGTGGACTTGGTAGGAGGGATTATGTTGGTAGTTGGGGTTGGCAAGACAAAACCAGGGGATCCTAAGTAAAGGAAGGTCCTATAGGTTGTAGTGGTGGAGTGTGACACCTTAGAGGTCGTCCAAACAAGACCTAGAGCATGAATCAGTGATTGATTCATCCAACCTCCCTATCAGATTGGTATCAGAGCAACAAAAGATTTGGGATAGCATAATATATGTCAGAGATTGAGTCTAGTGGTTCTACTGACATGGTGACAAATGCAGAATTTTCCAAGAAGGTTGAAGAATAGGAGGAAGACAATAGGCTATTGAGGGAAAGAATAGCTCAACTTGAGCAAGCAATGAATAATGTGCAAACCAAGACCGATGAGGTCAGTGATAGGTTGGAAGGCAGGGTACCCAAGAGAGAAGAGGTTGCAGAGGAAGACAAGATCCCTGAACCTAACCCTGTTTTGCAAGAAGAGCCTTTCTTGAAGGCATTGAAGGCTTTGAGTGGAAAAGCACTTGAAGGCATACCACTATTTAGTGGGAAAATGGAAGTTGATTTAGTCATGGATTGGATAGAGGGAAAGGAAAACCATTTTGAATGTGATGGAGTCACTGAAGCACAGAAGGTGAAGGTGGCAAAGTCAAGATTAAGAGGTTCTGCCTTGACATGGTGGAAGTTCATTCAGACAGAGAGGGAAAAGGAAGGCAAGAAGACTATTTCTAATTGGAAGGGAATGGTTGCTAAAGTGAGAGAAGCATACATGGCGGAGATGATTATGAGATTTGGTTATAGAAAGACCGACTTGAGACAAAGAGACCAAGGCATTAATTCTTATCTTGAGGAGTTTCAAAAACTTTGTATGAGATCTAATGTTTTAGAAGGATGAAAGTCTTAAGGTGAAGTTGGAGTATCTTAATGGCTTGAAGTGGAACATTCAAGAGGGAGATGACTCTTCTAAGTCCCAAAAGCAGTGCACCAATGCTATCGATTGGCTATAAAGATTGAGAAGTAAGAGAAAACAACACATGCTTCTAGGCGGTAAAAGGTAGAATCCAAAGAGGGACATAGAGGTGGATACCAAGGTGGGGGACTGAACAAAGAAGTCAGGGAGAGTCTAAACTCACAGAGCATGGAAGTGAAACAAATTCTAGAGGAGGTTATGGAAGAGGTAGAGGATCTCAAGGAGGTTCTAACAGAGGAAGAGGTACAGGAAAAAGTAACTCTTACTTTGCTAGCATGAAGTGTTACAACTATGGTCAAGTAGGACATCCAGCTTATAGGTGCCCGGAGAAAGCATCTTCATCAAATACAGAAAAGAGAGTAGCATATGCTCCAGAGGACACCATGAGTATCAAGTCACCAGAGGTTAGTCACATAGAATCAGAAATGGGGGAGAACCTGATGTTTAGAAGAGTTCTAATCAGACAACCAGTCAAGGAGGAGCCAAAGCAAAGGAGAGCCTTATTCAGGGTAAGATGCAAAATACTTGGAAAGGTGTGCAAGGTTATAGTGGATTCGGGGTCTACTGATAACATTATCTCTGAGGAGGCAGTGAGGAAGTTGAAGTTGGAGAAAGTACCCCACACTAACCCTTACAAGGTGACATGGTTGAACAAAGGGCAAAGTGTTCTTGTAAATGAGCAGACAACGGTGGAGTTCTCCATTGGAGGGTACAAGGACAAGTTGATTTGTGATGTGTTTCCCATGGATGCATGCCATCTTCTATTGGGTAGACCATGGTAGTATGATAGAGGAGCCATCTATGATGGAAAAGAAAGTACTATCTCATTCAAGAAGGATGGAAAGACATTCAAACTGCAGTCACTGTCAGATGAGGAGGAAGGACAGTCAAAGACCCCTAGTGTCTTGTTAAGTAGTGGCAAGGAGTTTATCAACACTCTACAACAAGGAGGGGAAGGATATGTGGTCATGGTGCAACCCAAGGAGGAAGATAAGACTAAGAAAACAGTCATACCAGGAGCAGTCCAGAAGTTGCTTGAACAGTTCAAGGATATAGTTAGTGATGGAACACCAACAACCTTACCTCCAAAGAGAGCCATCAGTCATCAGATTGACTTCATACCAGGGGCTTCATTTCCAAGCAAAGCAGCTTACAAGCTTACACCAGATCAGAACCTAGAAGTAGCTAGACAAGTGCAGGAGTTGTTAGACCAAGGACTAATTAGGAAGAGCATCAGTCTGTGTGCAGTACTAGTGGTCTTAGCAACCAAGAAAGGTGGTAAGTGGAGGCTATGCACTGATTCTAGGGCTATAAATAGAATTACAATCAAATATAGGTTCCCTATTCCTAGGATTGAGGATTTGATGGATTGTCTTGGAGGAGCTCAGTATTTCACCAAGTTGGATCTCAAGAGTGGATACCATCATATCAGAATCAAAGATGGGGATGAGTGGAAGATAGCCTTTAAGACCAATGATGGGTTATATGAGTGGAGAGTTATGCCATTTGGCCTCTTAAATGCCCCTAGCACATTCATGAGGCTCATGAATGAAGTGCTTAAGGATTTCATATGTATATTTGTGGTGGTATATCTAGATGATATACTCATCTTTAGCAAGACAACAGAAGAACATCTAAAGCATGTGGAGTTGGTTCTTAAAAGATTGTAGGAGGGGAGGTTAGCCATCAACCTAGAAAAGTGTGAGTTCTTCAAACAATAGCTTGTGTATTTTGGGTTTTGTAGTATCCCAAGGATCATTGAAGATGGACCCAAGCAAGGTGCAGGAAGCTATCCCTAAATTGGCCACCCTACACCAACCACCAGGATAGAGGTAAGGATTTTTCATGGGTTAGCTTAGTTTTATAGGAAGTTTATAAGGAACTATAGTGGCATATGTGCACTAGTACTTGATATAATCAAAGGTGGCCTAAAAACTAAGTTCAAATGGACTCTTGAAGTAGAGAAGGGTTTTGAGAAACTGAAACAAGAAGTGGAAACTCAACCCATCCTTTTATTACCTAGTTTTGATAAGTTATTCACTGTGGAATGTGATGCCAGTGGAATTGCAGTAGGAGTACTAAGCCAAGAAGGTAGACCTATAGCTTTCTTTAGTGAAAAGCTCAATGAAGCTAAAAAAAAGTATTCTACCTATGACCTAGAACTATATGCTCTAGTACAGTCACTTAGAAAGTGGAGGCATTATCTTCTACCTTAAGAGTTTGTAGTGTTTACTGATAACCAGGCACTTAGCTACATCAACACACAAGAGAAGTTGAGCAATAGACATTTGAAATGGATGGAATACCTCCAAGCCTTCACATTTACCATCAAGCACAAGAAGGGATAGTTGAAAAAGGTGGTAGATGCATTAAGTAGGAGGTTGCTGACAGTGCAAGAGATACAAATAAAGAGCATTGGGATAGAAAGTTTCCAAAAGTCTCTATGCGGAAGATGAAGACTTCACCGGTATATAAAGGTATGTTACGATTTTGAAAATCCTTTCATGGTCAATTCTCGAATAAAATTGTAGAGTGGAATTTTTGTTCAGAAGTGGTTATTGTGTTCCCAAAGGTTCAATGAATGGGAATCTCATCGAGGGAGAAACACAATTTTAGTCTCGGTGGTCATTTTGGTATCAACAATAAAATGGAACTAGTCACGGAGGTTATATTATTGGCCCAAGTTGCCAGGGATGTTGAAGGTATGTGGAAGCGGTGTAGTTTGTATGAAAACCAAGGGGGGAGCTAGTAATGCAGGTTTGTATCAACCCCTACCTATTCCCAACAGACCATGGGAATGCATTAGCATGGACTTTGTGGTAGGACTCCCTAAGACTAAGACAGGGTTTGATAGTGTCTATGTGGTGGTAGATAGGTTCAGTAAGATGAGTCACTTTGTTCCTTGCAAGACCACCCATGATGCTAGCTATATTGCTCATCTTTTCTTCAAAGAGATTGTGAGGATCCATGGATTGCCATTGAGCATTGTCTCAGACAGGGATGTGAAGTTCATGAGTCATTTTTGGAAGACTCTATGGAGCAGATTAGGTACTAACTTGTCTTTTGGATCAGCCTACCATCCTCAGACCGATGGACAAACTGAGGTGGTTAACAGGGTGTTAGGTAACCTTCTAAGGTGCCTCACCAAGGAGTATGGATAGACATGGGACTTGGTCATATCACAAGTTGAATATACCTACAATGACAGTGTGAATCGAACCACAAGTAGAAGTCCTTTTGAAATAGTATATTGAATGCACCCAAGAGGTATGTGTGAACTTAGAGATTTAGGAGCTATGGAGCATAGGAGTGGCCATGCTGAAGATTTCTCTTAGACCATGAAGGAGATTCAGGAGCAGGTGAAAAAGACAATTACAGAGGCTACTTACAAGCTGAAAGCTAAGGTGGATATGTCTAGGAAAGATCTACAATTTGCAGTAGGGGACTATGTCATGGTCCATCTCAACAAATCTAGGTTGTAGAAAGGAACATCAACCAAGTTGCAGATGAAGAGAGTGGGACCATGTCAAGTGTTAGCAAAATATGGAAAGAATGCCTACAAGGTGGAGCTACCTACAGACTTAGGCATTTCACCAGTGTTTAATGTGGCTGATTTGATCAGGTATAAAGGACCAGTCACTGACTTGGATCAGAAAATTGTGGATGTCTTGAAGGATGTAACATAGCCTTACCTCCTAAAGACAAGCTACAAGCAGAGAGGATCTTGGAATCAAGGGTGAAGAAGTCTACCCGGCATAAGGAATACATGGAACATCTCATCAAATGGAAGGACAAACCAGAATCTAAGGCTACATGGGTGGATGAAGCTCAATTCAAGAAGCAGGGTATTTATTTATCTTTGATCTATCCCCACATTCCTTAGTGTTTGTGTAGAGGGGGGGAGAATGGTGCAGGATCACCCATAGGTTACCATAGTTTGTCTAGAAGGTCATGTTTTGGAAATTTGTTTATGCCAACTTATCATCTATTCATGTTCATTTATGGTTGTGCCTTAGTGGCATTTTTGATTGGGGGTTGATCATCTGATGAAGGTCATGTTGACCATTGGATAGGCTTAAGTTTTTTGCACAAGTGAGGTTTTGACCTTTTAGACCTTTTAGGAGTTTCTTTTCAAATTCTTGCAAATAAGCTCAATGGAGGCTACAAGCGGCCTAGGTGTGTCCAAAGGAGAAGGTAACTGTTTTAGAGACCCTATTTATGGGATGCCTCGACATTGGAGTGAGGTTGGAAGCATTTGTTATGTTTTGAAGTTTTGTGAATTCAAGAAAAGCAATTGTGTTTGAGAGTGAATTTTCTGATTTTTGCATTGAAGTGAGGTTTTAATGGATTGATCATGGCACTGTAATTTGTGTAGGGTGTAGAGTAGTTGTTCTTTGAGTTTTGTGTGGCATTAGTTAGTTTCCTTACTTAGTTTCAAGCATTGTTTGTAATTAGTTTGGTTTTCATACTGTTGCTGGTCTAAACCAGGCAGTTTTGTGAGAATGGAGTGTTAGTTCACTTTCCCACCATACAAATTGTATGATCCTTTGGGAACAGTGACTAGAATCCATGGATGTACATATGGTAGGGTTTAGGGCCTTTGAAAACACAGGAGCTAGTGTGGAAGTCTTGTCCTAGGCGAGCCAAGAAAGAGTCCAGCTAGGGAAGACCTTAGTGCAGAGCACTTGATTCTTGAGGTGTCGGTTCTTGAAAATTTTCCTTTTGGGAGAAAGGTAGGAATGAGTCTTTCCAAGACATGGTATGGAGAGAAAGAAACTCCCAACAATCCATCTAAGTGAGA
Source organism: Sequoia sempervirens (assembly GCA_007258455.2). Taxonomy (NCBI): domain Eukaryota; kingdom Viridiplantae; phylum Streptophyta; class Pinopsida; order Cupressales; family Cupressaceae; genus Sequoia; species Sequoia sempervirens. Next base: position 8,579 of record VDFB02224712.1, read on the forward strand.
GGACTTAACAGTTCTGAAGCCAAAAAAGGGGAGAAGCTTAAAGGCTTAGTTTTTCTCATTTTTCAAGTTAGGAGCTTTGTATGGATAGGCTGAGACCCAAGACCCAAAAATCCTTGAGAGGTGGGCATATGAACCAGGAACCCCAAGGAAAGGTTGAGTGTTCTTTTGAAAACTTTGGAGAACTAACCTGATTTCTCAGAGAAGGAGGCCTAATTGGGGCTCCTAGGGCTAGTAGCCTTTTAGGCCTAAATGAGGGTTTGGTGGAAGCGACTAGGAAATGGAGCTAGGTGGACCCCTAATACACTTAGTAGGATGGATTGATTACTTTAGAAGCACCTCCACACCCCTGTAAAACTAAATCAAGAATTTGGAGGATTTGTAGCCTTTAGGGTGGATTAAGGGCTAAGGCAAGTGTTTCAAGATTGCACCAAGTTTTGACTTGGTAGGAGGATCTAAGTTGATAGTTGGGTTGGCAAGGAGAAATCAGGGGACCCTAAGAAGGAAGAGGTCCTATAGGTTTCAAGTGGTGGAGTGAAACACCCTAGAGGTCTTCCAAGAAAGACCCAAAGCATGAAATAGTGATTGTTTCATCCAACCTCTATGCTCCCATTGTGCCACTACCACCAAGGTACCTTTAGTTTTCCAAATAGGGCACATTTGGTTATTGTTAATATAATATACTTTAATAATATTATATAATAATAAAAAAAATCATTTGTGCAAATTTTACCGACAACACTTTATAAAATGCTACATTGGCATTAATATTTTATAAAAACTTGGAAATCTTAAAAGACATTATACAATTGTGTAATTCATAATTTGATATATTTTAAAAGGAGAAAAATGGGGTAACTAAATAATTAAAGAATACATAATTTTGAGAATAAGTTATACTTGAATTTTATAATTATCTAGAATCTTACTCAATTCATAATCCTACTACCATTTAGAGAAAAATAGCTTGTAAGGTGAAACAATTTTTAATGATCCAAAAGCCTATGTATACATGTTCAAACTTCAATAATGTTTTTGTTAAATCATTGGCTTAATAAAAGATAGAGAAATAAATGTATATTTCCAAGTGAAATAAGACATTTCATAAAATGGTTTGTGTGGATTGTGTATATGTTTACATTTAGGATCTGTATCCATCCTAAGAACTTTACAATCATAATATATGACAAAATATATATGATTATTCTCTAATTGACATGCCCTACTATTCCAAAGTTCTAATTTTGTCAAAAACTTGAGGGATGATATCAAAGGTTGTGAAGATTGGCATTACATGCATCCATTTGTATTTAATTAAAAAAAAAAGTATTTTTGACAGGTTTATTTTATGTATATGTTGCAACAATTGCATTCTTTGAGACTACATTTCTTTGAGTAATTTTCAATTGTCTTATAAATAACACCATTATATGCCTTCCCTATAACTATATTTACTTGTATTTAAATGTGTCATAACATAATACATCATATGAAATCCACAAGAACTTACACAAGTTGAAGTTGTCTTATTTAATTTAAAATAAGTGGCTTAAGAGAATTTGACATGTTGATATTTACCTTCAGGAGTCTTCATACAGATAAAAACTTGTTTCCTAATTCTAAATAATAAGTAGATAAAAATTAAAATATATATACATATGCCTTGGTGTGTTGATAATCTAAACCTATCTATTGGGTGGAAAATATAACTTTT